>JANHFR010008156.1:128827-143039 GCA_032468015.1 Mimophis mahfalensis | reverse complement strand
GCTATTGCTAAGCACATTGATTTGTGCTTCACAGATTGTAAGCTGCCCTGAGTCTCCGGAGAAGGGCGGCATATAAACGGGATTAAAAAAAAAAAAGCTTTAATTGATTTATTATAATTTGACTATTTTGTTGTTACATTTTGGCAATGCAGGTTTAGGATAATGGGGGGTGAGGGTTTCAAATAAACTCATTTGGTTGCCCACCTCTGATGTAACTGTTTCTTTTTTTTTTAAAGTAATCTTTATTTACAGTTTAAGTTAAAAACAACACAAATAACGGACAACAAATCCTTTCCCCTCCACATATAATGCACAAAATATCTTAAATCTGTATCGATATAAATACTAATAATATAAACACTAGACCTATACACTCTGATGTAACTGTTTCTGTCTCACAGGGACACCTAGCCTAACTTTTGGAAATAAAAAAAAGTTGAAGATTGTGGATTTAACCGCACAAATATTCGGAATGGACTGCAGATGAGGGTGTAATACAGTAGAACAATTTAGGCTGTCAAATACTGATTTAAAAAATCAGAATCTGTACTGCATAGGCTCCATTCTTCCATTAGATTCCAACTTATGCAGAAGTCAATGCACATTTTTTGTATAAGCATGAAACTAATAGGAAGTTACTATAATAAATGAAATAATATCTATTATATGTGAAGTAGAAAGTTCCAAATAAATCAACTTGTAACATTTGCAGATTCAGTTGGTAAAAGGTTATTATGATTGATACATCCTTGAGGAGACACCAAATACCTTCTGTACATATGGGATTACTATTTAGAGATGAATTTTATGCCATTTGTAGGTTATTATATATAACCATGATGGCGAACCTATGCCATGTGTGCCGGCAGTAGCATGCAGAACCATATCTCCGGGCATGGCAGCTGTTGTCCATTGCTCTTCTGGGTTCTGGCGTGCTGGCCAGGACATATGGGAGCACCGGAAACTGGAAGAGTAGCTCCCCGGAGTGCATGTGTGCACCAGCCAGCTGGCCTTTGCGTGTGGGAGTGCTGAAAACCAGAAGAGTTCAGCCAATGTGCACACATGCACGTTAGAAACCGGAAGACCAAGTGGCTAAGCTTCCAGTTTCTGGTGCTCCTGCGCGCGTGTGTCAGGGAGCTGCTCTACTGGTTTTCGGTGCACACGTGGACACCCCCGTGTCGGCACTCTGTGCATTAGCCGCTGATTTATTTTTATAAAATAAGAAAACAAAATGATACCTAATTGACCAGATGAAGTATTTATTGTTTGGAAGAATTATAGAAACAAAAACAATGAGTCCATCACACTTATTGTACTATAAACGAGTTTATTCAAGAATTCAAATACTATTTGTGCAATGAATAAACTGAAAGGAACCTTACTTGTAAGTGTGACCCGTCACTTCATTTCTGACCATAACATATTCCACTAGCCACTTGGCATACAATCCAGAATTATCATGTCCTATTTGTACCGTAGTAAGTTTTCCCAAATTCTGACACTAAAAATTAGGAAAAATAAAATATATTGGGTAAAAAAAAGTCAAAGAGAAAAAACAAGATGCCTTCATTAATGTACATTAGAAGATGGCAGATATAACTGGAGATGCACAAAGACAAAGATTGAGTTAAAGTTTCAAAGGCAATTCTGTTTTGCTCTGCAACTGGAAAGCATCAGAAATGCACGGGAGAGAAGGCAGCTGACACTCTCAGAAGAAGCTTGGAATTTTAACTAGGATTAAAAAGGTAATATGATAGTTGCCATTTTCTCCAATATGATTCAGTAATTGTTGTTGACAGGATCCTCTCTCTGAAGGAACAGGTCCACAATTTCGAAACATACGGCTGCTGCAGGAACATCAGAGGAAATCCATGGGCAGAGAATGCATGTCCAGCATGAGCTAATCTGCCGACTGCACCCCTTTCCTGACTACAAAGTTATTGCAACATTTATTTATGTCCTGAGCACCACTCTAACATGCTCTATATGCCTTTGAAATGACCCAGAATTTGCAGATGGTGCACATTGCAATGTTCGGGATATTAATGGCTGACAATTAGTACTAGGATGTTCTTTGCTTACTGCCCAAGCTACCAATTAGTTTCCAAGTCCAATCAAAATTCTTTATTACTTATAAAGCTATACGTGAACAAACTGTCCCTTTCAAGTGGACTTTGATGATACATGCACTGTAAAGGGGAGGTTTGCTTAGGGTCCTATTTCCATGAGAGTTTAAAGGGGCACCAAGGGGAACACAGGCAGTATCCCGCTCCTCGTTCTTTGCAACAGTAATCCTGGAGAGGCCCCAGGTACCTTCCTTGCTGATTTTCCACAAATCATTGAAAGTTCGGTTTCATTATACCATTAATGGCTAATTATTTATGATGATGGATTTTTAGTTTTGGATACCCACCTTTTCCTCCTTTTTGTTCCATGGTAAATTAATTTTAGCTTTATAAAATGCTTATATCTATTCCATAACCCTTCCAATGTATTACTAAAGTCATTGCTAAGGGAGATGTTACACTTGAAAGAAACAATTTTCAAAATCAGATAGTAGTAGAACTTTCTCAAAACTTCAAATTAAATGCATAAAAGGGAAACCTGGCTCCTCCTTTAGTAAACTTTTTGTGATCCAAGTTGTCAGGGTTTGCTGGAATCCACAAAAATAAATACTTTCAAAGGCCAATCTATTAAATTTACTCACTCACCTCTCTCCCTCCTTCCCTCCCTCTCTCCTCCCCCACCCCCAGCACAATCTCCATGCTTTTCTATTTTGTGTTCTTTAAGTTGAGGTAGATACCCCATGACTCTGGGATACCTGTAGTTTTGAGATATAAAGCTGCTGAAAATTTAAAGGCCAACTGTAAAAGGTGTATAAGCTATTCCCTGTCTTTTTAAATAATAATAATAATAATAATAATAATAATAATAATAATAATAATAGTAGTAGTAGTAGTAGTAGTAGTAGTAGTAGTAGTAGGCTCTTGGCCAGCGTTGGCTACTTATTTTACATTATGGCAATGTAGCCCTTGATCATTGAAAATTATTTTTTGAAATAAAGCACAAGGCTTAGTGAAAACTTGTGTTCTTTTGTTCAACAACAACATGATAGATACCTCAAATGTCATCTCCAGCATATTTCTTGGAATCTGCAGGATTCCTGTTTCACCCAATTCTCCTGAAATGCATATCCATGGGTTGGCTGTAAACATTGAGCCACCAAGTTTTTTGCTAGGAACAATCAATATATGGTATGGAATCACTGTAAAAAAGAAAACACAAATACTGGGTAATTGTCTCCAGGAATAAATGCAGGGGGAGCTTTACTGAGCTTCTTCAGTAGAATCCACAACTCCTGAAATTTATATTTTCCCAGTGAAAAATTCCCTAGTAAGAAACTTTTCCAGTGAGAATTTTCCCAGTTTATATGTCACCTATCAGGCATTAATACATTACACTTCTTAATTTTATGTTTCAATTGAGTTCTTAAACTAATCACGTCTGCTTAACTTTTATTGATTTATGTTATGAACTATATCAGTTAAAAAAATATGTAATAGAGTGTTATATGTTTGCTGGGGATATTTTTGAAGAGCAACTTACCAAATTTTGAAATACATACAGTACGTACGTACATACATACATACATACATACATACATACATACATACATACCGGTACATACTCTTCTTAAATCTCTTTTTAAAAGTATTGCTTAGCAAAGCTGTATTTAGTAACTGAAATCTTTAAAGATTATGAAAAAAAGCTAAATAAGATTTTGAGGAGATATGTGTAAAAATCAACCTTCTTCTTTAATATTTTTTAACTTCCACTATCAGCCCAATACTGGCCCCATGAGCCAAATGGGAAAAAAATGCCAGCAACAGTATATATAGTAAGTTCCAAGGTTGAAGCAGATAGCTACCCAAATATACAAATACCTGTCTCACAAACACATTTATATCTATAAACTGCCTTTTGAAAATTATTCTTCCAAAAATATACTCTATGTAAGACATCCACATGCCATATAGCTACCAAATTGCATTTAGTGTCTTGTACTGACCAATTTTCATTTAAATATCCTTAAGCATTTTGGTGTTTTTTCCTTTTATCACTTCCCAGACCAAGTCATGACTTTCTATAAAAAAATTCTGAGAGTTTATGAATATCTGCATAGGGACAGAAAATGCTATCTTTCTAATTTACTGATAAAAATAAATTATAGTAGTTAAATATATTTTCTGCCGTGTTTCTCAGAAAACACAACCCACCCAATAATAAGCCCAACCCTAATATTACCCCTACCTCAAAAATAAGCCTGAAGGATGCAACCAGTGGTGGGATTCAATTTTTTTTTACTACTGGTTCTAGTGGGTGTGGCTTAGTGGGCATGGCTGTGCTGCCAGCCAATCAGAGGTGATATTTGCCAGTGTCAGCCAATCAGAGGTGGTATTTGCCGGTTCTGCGAACCAGTCAAAATTATCACTACTGGTTCTCCAGAACCTGTCGGAACTGGCTGAATACCACCTCTGGATGCAACACCACAGCAAGGGTCCTGATCCAGAAGGCTGCACCGGTGTGGCAGGCCTCGGGGTGATACCGCCACTCCTGTGCATGGCTTGCTTGAGTTGCAAACAGCCCAGGGATTTTTGGGGCCTTTACGTGCCCAGGATGTCTACAGGATCCTATCTGTCATCCATTACTTGAGCTTGGCGCGGACTGGGGGAGAGAGGGTGGGTGGGCAGTTTCACTACCCATTTTCCTGTCTTTTGCAGGGAAGGCTCCATTCCAAGCCTTCAGTGGTGCAATGCCAGTGCTCACACATGCAACACCAGAACAAGCCTTGCAAGGTCCTGGGATACAACAGACCGAAGAATGGATGACAGACAGGAAAAATTCCTCTCCCATTCTCCCGCCATTCCAAGCCTTCAGCATATCCCAGGATTGCAAGGCTGATGGTTTGCAATGGAGCCTTCCTCGCGAAAGGCAGGAAAATGGGGAACCCTGCCACCCACCATCCCTCCCCTAGTCCACGCCAAGCTGGAGAAATGGACAACAGACAAGATCCTGCAGGCATCCCGGGCATGTAAAGGCCACAAAAATCCCTGGGCTTTTTGCAATTCGAGTGAGCCATGCGCAGGAGCGGCAGCACCACTCACCACACCGGCACAGCCTCCTGGAGCAGGACCCTGCATGGCTTGCTGTGGCATTGCACTCATGGATGGCACCACCTCCATGAGCTTCATCACACCGGCGCAGCTGCTGTCCTGCTGTGAGTGGCTGCGCCAGTCTGTCCAAACTCACGGGGTGCCGCCACTTGCACACGCAATGGCACAGAGGCAGCACCGATGCAATGAACCTCACAGTAATGCCACCACTCACACGCGCAATGCCAGAACAAGGCTTACAAGGTCCTGGGATACGACAGACCAAGGAATGGGTGACAGACAGAAAATTCCCCTCCCCATTCTCCCACCATTCGCAAAAAAGGCTCCATTCCAAGCCTTTAGCAGGCATCCCGGGCATATACATGGGATACCAGGACTGGGGATTTTTGCAGCCTTTATATCCCCGGGATGTCTGCAGGATCCCTGACTTCTGAGTCTGGCAAGGCCCAGCATTTGGGCTCCGGTTCGTTCTTCTCCCAGGCAGCAACAGTGCATCCATGACATGTCTAGCTCACCAAGTTTGGCCTGTTGCACCTCAAAACAAGTAATACTCTCCTTGAAAATAAGCCCAAGTGCTTATTTTCAAGTCTAAAAGAAAATAAGACTCGGTCTTATTGTCTGAGAAACATGGATATCACATCTCAAAATAAATATAATTATAGCCTCCCTGGTTTAAGAAATCCAGAGTTTAAAATTTGAATAATGTGTTGGGATTAATATTGCTTTATGAATAATTGACTTATTTTTATTTTAAGATTTTACATAATTTTTAGAATCTGTATTTCTTGCATTTCATTTTCCTGTGACTTTTCTCCTAAGACTTTGGCTCTCTATAGTGGTATACATATACAAGTCATATGAGGATAGTATGCCATGGATCTGACAAAGTGGAGCCTGAACTACAAAAGTGTACTATAGAAAATTAGGTACCACAAGATAATTTGAATTTTTTTCAATAATAAAAAGTTATACTTACAAATGGTTGTAAAAACATTGGTGAAACAGAAGTAATCTACAGCATTGAATGACAAGAGATGATAAAGAAACTGTTCTTTTTCATCATCACAACGGAGGAAAGCATAGCGCTTGTAGAGTTTTCTGACAAAGAAAATAAACGTTTTATAATTATAATAGGAGTTTCATTCTGAATAATGCACTGACAAAAACTAAACCAATTCTGTAAATGCTTTATATAACTTTCTATCCACATTTCTTTTTAAAGGATGAAAACCATTTTAGAAATACAAAAAAAAAATGTGACTGTTGAAGGATAAAAATCCAGATAAAGAAGTGTAACACTGAGAAATTTTGAGCCATTAAATATTTCAATCCTAGTTTTAGTATTGTCAGAAACTATTTGAAATGTACAATGCAAGTGCATTAATACTCTATTCAGATTTAAGGGTTACTGTATTTAATGGAATTGACTCCAAAGGCATAAGGTAAGGTATATAGATCGCCATTTCAGAAAAAGAAAAATAAATAGTATAGAATAAGGAAGTTGTAGACTGATTTATTTTCTTGGCTAAGCGCAATTAAATTTAGTCTCTATTACCTGAAAGGTATGGGAGAACAAAGTGCTGAATATTAGTATATATTTATTTAGTAAATTTAAATACTGCCTTCACTCAGGAATTCAAAATAATATATTTAATGCTTCCTCTTTCTATTCTTTCCTACCACTAAAAATCCTGAGAAACAGATGGGACTGAAAGAGGCCAGTCCAAGGTCACTCACTGTGTTTTGTAAGAAACCCAGTGAGAGAAATTTAATCTTCGGGTTCCTAGTTCCAACCTTAACCATAATCATTTCCCTGTTCTGCCCAGTCTGTAAGTCCCTTTCTGGAATATTTTCATTTTTTAAAATATAATCTTCTAATTAGTAATTTTTCTAAGGTAAATCTGTATCTCAAAAAATAATTTTATTCCCTCCAAAACTGGAAAAAGACATTAAAAAGAGTTTTTTCCAATATTTCTCAACATTTCCAAAACTATTATATGTTAATTTAGAAAAAAATAAAATTAATAGGCTTGTACATTTTGTGAAAGTAGGAATTTTGCCTGGGTAGTATATGACCGAGGTAAAGCATGTTTTACAATAAATAAAATACTCAGAAAATGGTTCAACATCAAGCAACACAAGTATGTACAATAATTCTTAACTGCTTAAATTATTTACAGATAAATGTATAAGGAACAGTTGCATATTAAATCTCTGCTCTGCCCACTTTAAGATATTAAAATGAGAGTTGCATCGATCAGGAGAAAGTTGAAAGTGGGACTAGGTTACTAAAAGGTGTGCACAGTAAAAGAAGATTTGGGATCAAGAATGAATGTGTGCTAAATAAATGTGGATTGAATACAAATTGAACCGTGAGAAAGAAATACTGGAAGTGATTTTGTCATGTTTAGAAAACAAACATCAAGCTGAAAAACAAATATATGAAGGAAAGGAAAATGGACCAGAGAATGAGTAGACCAAGAAAGCCAGGGCTGGATAGAATTAATGAGATTCTCATGAAGAGAGGGTGAGAAGTTTAAAGAAGAGAAGACAAAGTATGGAACAATGTATGGATATGGTGGAAGAAAAGATGAGTTGCAAGGTTGAATGATATAGTGAATGGACTGGTGTAAGTTATATTTAGTTTTCTTTCTTTTTTTTCCCCTCATGCCAATTCATAATGGCATAGAATTCTTGGATTAAATTTTTGAGCTCATATCTTGATATTTGACTGCAAGATGATCAAACTGGCCAGTCCTAGAGGAGATCAACCCTAACTGCTCTTTAGAAGGCCAGATCCTGAAGATGAAACTTAAACTTAAATACTTTGGCCACCAAATGAGAAGGAAGGACTCACTGGAGAAGAGCCTAATGCTGGGAAAGATTGAGGGCAAAAGAAGAAAGGGACAACAGAGAATGAGGTGGCTGAAGCAGTCGGTGTGAGCTTAAATGGAGTCCGGGGGATGGTGGAGGACAGGAAGGCCTAGACGAATATTGTTCATGGGGGTCGCGATGGGTTGGACACAACTTCGCAACTAAGAACAACATCTTAATTCGAAAATTATCTTCTTTTACAAATAACTATGAAATTCATACAGTATATCTTAAGTATCTATTAGTTTTGTTATAAGACAGGATAAGTGCATTTAAAAAGAAATATCTATTGATTCATGTCCATTAAGCAAATGATTGTTTCAACGTACTTTGTGAGTTCATAATCAGAAAGAAGGTGTTTCAGATGTCTGGAAAGTAATTTTTTTTCCATGGAGAGCCGAACCCAAGCTCTAGCTTTACCAACATCTGTTTTGATCTCACTTATATTCTGAATATGCCTGAAAGAAAAACAAAATAGATTATACTGTTATTATTGCCAGCCTTTTACTGAGGAAGAGAAATAGATTCGTTGATAATATGTAGTTTCTCTTCTAGCATAAAGATGAAATACGAAATGTATAAGCATAAAAGATGCATACAATAAAAAATACATATCAAGAAAAACACATACAGCTCAGAAAAAAAGGCTTTTTTTCTACTTAAGTGACATGTAGATTTCCCAAATTCACCTGTGACATGCATTTTCTGGAAGAAGTTTTGTCTAACTTCCAATCCCCTGAACTTCAGTCCAGAGAAATTCAGATAGTGGTGTCCCCACCTGAGACAATTTTTGAATTGTTTCTTAAAAATTAAGGCTTAGCTAATTATACTAAAAGATGGGTTTTGGATTTTTTTGGGTAGAATATTCTGTGAGTTAGAATTGTGAATGATAAATTTTTAATACTAAAAATAAAGCATATTCTAGAAAGTGTACAAATATTATGTAATTTAAAAATTATGTAGTTGCTATCTATAAGTTCACAGACATGGCTAGAATGTCTGGAAATTAGAAAAAAGAGTTCTTTCTTCAAAGTTTAGACCTGGGATGTAACACTGATCAAGTAAAAACATGTCCTGGGTATTTCTGTACTCCAAAATGGTTTGAGAGCAGATGCTGCTAACAAGCTGACTTGCTTGGTTAGCCCAGCTTTGCATTATGCGTTAGTAGATCTTCAAATTCATCTGCCCTACCAAACCCAGTCAATAAAGCCATAGTATGTGTTAAGTCTGGTAATTATTTTTTTCTTGAGTCTCTTAAAGGTATACAAAATCAAAATCTACATTTCATTGTCACTCTAAAGTTGACTATAGATAGATTATTATCTTCATGTATTGTTAATGGGATGCAGCAGATGAAAGCAAATGGTTCAATTTGTCTTAGCCTGATAATATTAACAAAAGCTTTAAAATGTTCAATAATATATCTACTTAAACCATACTGAAATTTTAAATATTCCCTACAGTATTATTACATTAAAAGCAAACTATATTTTGATAATCTTTTGAAAGTTTGCATTTTTAATAATGATTCAACAAGTATTTTATTTAAATTATTGTCTCCAATAGGAAGCTAACAACAAATAGATCCTGAAGTAATGATCTTAAATAAGAGCAGACATTTTAAAAAAATCGTAGTGAGGTCATATTTCAAAATTAGCTGAAATTTAGATTTCAATCTTTAGCTGACTTATTAAATGTTATCTTCCACTGAATATATCTGGTACATACTTTTCAATAAACTGAGTTAAGATTCTGGTACTTGCCTAAATACAAAATCAAAATATATCAAAATATAAGAGTGAAATTAAATAATTAAAGGAAACATTTTAAATTTAGCTGTCCTAAAAATATGATTAAAACTTCCATCAGATCTTTAGGATTAAAAAAAATCCAACCTCATGTCCTGGATGAGGGATACTCTTAAAGGAGACATTCCTGGATTGGCATCTGACTTCCTTCTTTCAGCATCTAGAAGAATTCCTAAAGTAAAGATTACAAACATTTGATTAAAAGTTTAAAAAAATGCAAATGCTTTGATTTTGAGCAACATCTGAAGTCATTCTACTATACAGGTTCCTATATGAGCTCCTCTGTAGTCTTCACTGTCTCATCAATTGATGGTCACATTTTACATTAGTTGTGATGCTCATATTAAGGAATAGTTTTTAATCTAAAATATCTATAGCTTGATCAACAGAGATTTGTGTTTCTTTGACATATTCTCTGAAAAATCTATTCCACCTTGAGTTTCTTCCACTGAGAGCTGGTAGAACGCAAGAAAACATGGTAAAACTTACTGAGAGTGGAAGTTAGTGGATCTGAAAACTTTAACCTACAAAAAATCTTCAAAACTATTCTTTGAAGATGAATACTGTATACACTTTGCTTTTAGAATAATTAAATTAGATTTCCAAAATGCAGTTGGATCTGCATAGATCAATAGTTTGGAGAATGAGGGCAGAGGACACAATGTAACTGATATAGCTAGTTGAAATTGTTTGGAGGCTTTGAAGTACAGTTCCAAAGCATACTATGGCATGATTTCAAATGTGCACAATCAGCTAATCAAGTCTGGTTAACCAAAAGCACTGCAATTCAAACACATCAGTGTTTATGTATTTTGAGCTTGATATTGTTATTCACAATTCCAGAATAGTGTGAAGCACAGTAATGCAGGACATATAGTTTTCTTGACTCAATATAAGCTGTATTTTATACATAACAAACTAGCTCTTGGGTTGTATCAAGTGCTAATAAGATATTTTTTTCACTAGTTACCATTAGATTCTTTTGGACAAACTAAACAAGCAATATCTTAAGGGAACTGGAGGAGCAGTATCTGCCCTTTAAATCAAAACAGATCTTTAGTAACACAACTACCCGGTAGTCAAATAATTGAACTCGGCCCAAGAAATTTGACTTTTAAAGCCCTAAAATGAATTTATAACAAATACAGTACTGTGAAAATATAGACTAAACTAAATTACTTCAAACACAATTATGATGCCTTTCTCAGAAAGGATTGTTTATTTTAAAATAATAATTCTAGGTGATACCTAATAGAATATTTATATTCCAGAAGTATGGTCCAGAGATTCCTGTGTACCTCCTCACAGGGTTCACAAAGTAAACAAGTATTATAAAGATGTTTTAATTTCAGCAAATATGAGTAGATGTAACCCACACAACCAAAGCTCTTTGATGTCCTCTGTAATTTTTAAGAATGTAAAGAAGTCTTGAAACTAAAATGTTTTAGAACCACTGTTCTAGAATAATTAAAATTACCCTGAGAACAGCATTTACATCAGAGTTAAGCTTTCAATAAATAAATATACAATTATATCTTCTATATACCTCTGTTTTTATTAGAATTAAGAAATATTTGTGTTTATTTTTTCTTGTACAAAATGGCAATGTTTTTATGGAAGACAACTGCACCTGAGGTACTGAAGCTTCCAGATGTAGGTTTTCGCTGTCTGTTTTCTTGGTAATGTAACAAGTGTGACCACAAAGCAGATTTCCCCTTAGATTAAAAAGAAAGATACGTTGTCAAATGCAAAATAAATTACTAATACAGAACATGACACATTATACATCTTGTGCTTTATTATTAAAAAAGATCACATAAAAAGTACCCTCTTCAACCGATAATAAAGTTCAGTTATAGAGGGAAAAATATATATTCTAAAGTCAAGTGTGCATATTTTGGAATAAACTTCAAAAGATTTTCAGACTATTATGAAAATTCCCATGCTCATATTTGAGATCAATTTGGGTAAGTCTATAGGCTGAGATGCAAAACCCCAATTCCCATAATGCTGGGAAAGATGAAAGGAAAGAGAAGAGGATGGCAGGGAAGATGGATTAACTTAGTTGCATGATGGGTGCATGTTTGGGAGACTTGAAGGGCCAAGATAAGGACAGATCATCCTGGAGATGGTTTATCTATGTGGTAAGAATGGACACCACCTTGATGGCACATAATCAACTGACTAAGATTGGGATACTTGTTCTGGTATTTTGGAGGGTTGTCTATATTTTCTAACAAAGTGATGAAATTTTTAGTAGTTTATAAACATATAAACATGAACATGATGACTCAGTACCAAGGCTATAACTACTGCATACTATAAACCTACAGATACATGCACATATACACATAATGTATTTTAGACAGAAAGTTGTTCTTCATTTTAAAATGAATAATTGCATCAAAATGGATTATCAGCTTTTACTATCTTTTTTCTTTTGGTAAACAGAAGTTAATGTAAGAAGCAAGACTAATTCAACTTATTTAAAAAGTGATTTTCTCAATCACTCATTTCTCATTCTCAATCTTTCAAACACTATGTGATGGAGTCATTTTATAATGCATAAATTCACATGTCACATGTCAGAGTATGGATTATTATTCTTTGTAACACAAATACAATAAATATTTGCATATTATTTGAGGGGAGGAAAGGCTGCTTATTGGAAATTTGTCAATGATATTATGTCTGTCCAAGGACAGGGACATCATTACAATTTTAGTTTACATTATCTTTTTATATACCCACGATTATATTTTATTTCTCTCAAAATTTTATTTTGGTCCAAAGTCCTTATATAATATGCCTAGGTTGTTCAGAGTCCTGAGCTAAAGCCTTATGAGATTTTTGGGTTTCCTGTAACATAATACAGAGAACACACTGTAATATAGTTTTCTAACAGCTAATCCCACACAGTTATATGGAACATTGTTAGAATTCCACCCAGAAAGTTCTGTCAAGACAGGAAAAGAAACTTGGAAATGGGTGCCCTAAACATTGTAGATAGCTAAAATATCAGGTAATGGGACACAAAATAGTCACATAAGAAAAAGTGTTCAACATGTGGAGAAAATGTTTGATTTACAAATGGGTGAATTCTTATTATTATTATTTCTGCCATTTCACTAAAAATTTCAAGCAGTTAACAATAACCACAGAAACAAACATTTCCTAGCCAGTTCCTAGAAGCAAAAGAGAAAAGGTCAAGCATCCATTCACAGAAAGAAATTTTATATCAACCCAAAGAATCTATCCAATCTTTATGGAAGCAAGCGATGAATAACCATAAGGCAAATGTCTCAGATATCAGTGGACAAATGAAAAAAGTTTATATATTTCCTTGTTTGTTTACATGGAAGGATAATCATGCTTTCTTGCTACATTTCAAAAGTGGGATTTCCCGACCAGGCACAAACTCATCTGTGAAGCTTCTCTGCTATAATTTAATTTGATCAGGGTACAATTTGTCTTCCTAAAGGTTATATACAGAGTTACCAGAATGCCTACTCCCCTCCGTTCACTGCTTTCTATCACATTGGGGTAGGCTGCATCTAAGGAGATAAACATCACCACGTAAAACCTGATCCTCTCTGTCCTTTTGAGGCAGGTGACAAAGCAACGGTTCACTGGTTCTTATTCACCTGTGTACCCACTGGATGTTGAGAGCTGATCAGAGGGGACCAATAAAGTACTTATCTCTCTCTTACACACACACACACACACACACACACACACACACACACACACACACACGGAAAACATAGGGCCTTTAAAAAAACACAGGTTTACAAGTGAACTAGTGAAATGATGATCTTTCTTTGTTTAAGTAGGTAAATTGACAAGAGTTCTGCCAGTTTCCTGTTTTCATCTAAGTGACAGGTAAATTATTATTGTTGGCTTTTCACCTTTCTGTTCAAGTACAAAAAAAGAGTGAAGGGGGGTGGGCTTATAAAAAGATTACTTAGTGGAAAATTACATGCCTTCAAACACTCACAAAAATGGAAATGACTGCTATTTGTCCCCTGGAATTGGGAGCTGAGACAACTGTTGCTGAGACATGATACCTGGCCAGAGCTGGAGAGCAGCCTGGAATCCAGATAGTGATCTGTTAAAAAAGCATTTCCTTCCTTCCTTGTTTACTTTAAGCAAGAAGCTTCAAAGTGCTGTGCAGAAGAGCCCACTGACTACCATTCTTCTGAATGGAGTTGGAAAAAATTCTCATACAGTGGTCCCTCGACTTACAAACTACTCGACATACAATTTTTTCAACCTTACGAATGGAAAAAGTGGCCGCATGCTTACAAATTTTTCGACTTACAAATCTAAAACTGTTGGCGGTTTTAGATGCGGTTT
>JANHFR010008156.1:75178-89861 GCA_032468015.1 Mimophis mahfalensis | reverse complement strand
TCCCCTGCTCGAGCCCTCTCAGCACCGGCAGACAGGGGAGCCGCGCAGCTGTTCCCTCCCATGACCCTCGCCGCTCGTTCCTGCCCTCGGAAACCGTGTGGGCGGCGAGCGGGCCAGCAGGCAGGGTGGGGCCGAGCAGGCAGGGCGGGCAGTGAGTGGGCGGCGGTGGCGGCGTGGGTCCGTGACCCACAGAAAGGGTCAGGTGACCCCCAAAGGGGTCGCGACCCCCAGGTTGAGAACTGCTGATCTAAAGTGATGCTCAATATAGAAGGACTGGGTCCAGTGCTCCTGGAATTTGAGTTGTGGGATTTCAGTGCAAGTACAGTATTGAGGAAATTCCAGTTCTATCTCTATCTACGTTAGCACCAAAGCTTTTAAAAATTACATGAACTCTGCAGATATCTAGGGCAAAAAATGTCAAAATGGATATCATAATATTATGATGCAAAAGCTATGACTTACATATTTCAGTCCCAATGTCTGATAGAAAGGGTACAATTCGAAAGGTCTGCAGAGCTGTTGACCTCCATGTTCTGTACTACACCAATAAATAAGTAATTTTTGGTCTTCTGATTGTTTTCTAGCAATAATAGAAACCGGGTGGGGCAGTTGTACATCTATTTTGATTTAGGGGGACTTCTTTTTTTTTTTAAACAAATCCTGATTAATTTGACTATCCAATAATAACATGCAAGAGTTTCCTCTCTGTGTAGAATTCAAGGATTGCCTTACCTCTTGCTGCTTTTAATTATTTTCATTTAGACTGTGTGTTTTTTTAATTTGGTTTGGCTTGTATTAGATTAAAATTGCCAATATTTTTTAAACAAGTTCATCATTATTCTGTGCCTGATATGTGTAGGAAAGAAAACACTAGACTATGTAAAAATATAAGGACAACCCATTTGAATAAAATTAGTGTTATATAAACATATATATCATATTAATAAAAGCCATTTGATTAATTGTTCAGGATTGAATTATTAAACTGAAACATGTTGTTTTTCTCCAGAAATTTAAACAACAGGATAATTGTTTGACCATTTGATAAAGCACTTTGCCCCTTTCATCCCACATTATAAAATCATATTATTTTTCTGAGTGACCAGTTTGCAATTTATGACCCACACTAGACATTTTATCCATGCACATAAGAGGATGATCCTCTGGCTGGCTGGCTTTCAAACAAAGAAAAAGGAGGAACCATGTTCCCACTTAGTGGGAATAAAGGGAAATCAACTCCAGCCTCCAACTACCAATTTGCCTTGACTGCTAGTAGTTCAAATTCTTGTTTAGAGATAGCTGTCATGTCATCTCTGATATGTCAGAGTGGAAAGTTTTAGTTTCAAACTCTAACAATAGCATGGAACAAACCAATTATTCTAATTTTATTTATTTATTTATTTCATTTTTTATTTTTATTTATATTTATATGCCGCCCTTCTCTGAAGACTCAGGGCAGCTTACAACACATTTATAGCAATTGCCTTCATTCTTCGTATAGACCTGCTTATTAGGGCTTTCGGGGCGGGGGGGCAAGTGGGGTTTTACAAAGTCAGCTTATTGCCCCCAACAACCAGGGTCCTCAGTTTACCTACCTCGGAAGGATGGAAGGCTGAGTCAACCTTGAGCCTGGTGAGACTAGAACTCGCACTAATTGCAGGCAGCCAGCAGCTAAGTGCAAGTACTTAGTCCGCTGCATCACCGAGTTGCAGCAACCACAGTCATGCAATGGGCATTTGTGACTTTCCCTGCCAGCTTTCCACAAGCCAAGTCAATTGGGAAGTTGGCAGATCAAATCACTTCAGTATCTCGCTGTTTTCTCTACCAAAGAGCCCTTGGGTGGCAGAGTGAATGAAAACTCTGATGGGTAGGCAGCTGCCCACCCAGCCTCATGCTTAGCCCGCTTGCAGTCAGTCCACTGCAGCTGCCCAGTTGCCTGTTTACACTCACAGCACAGCACGCACTACCACCCAGCCACCCTTGAACCAGCTGCAGCACTCACCCACACATCCAGCCACCTCCACAACGTATTATCTCCCCATGTGCTTGGCTGCACTGACACTGTAAAACCACCCTTGATCCACTGTCCTGCATACAAGATGCCTTAGGAAGGACTTGTTACAACCAGGACTTGCAATTGACTGTTTATTGGAAGCCAGCCTGAACTCATGTCATGGTCACATCAGGTCCTTACCTAACAATCCAGGACCCTTGCTTTATGACAGCAATGAAGACTGCCAGGGTGGCTATCTCAAAGGGTGATCACATGATATTGTGCTTAAGGGCCTCATTACTTAGCAATGGAAATTCTGGTCCCAGTTACTGTACCGTGGTTAAGCAAAGGCTATTTGTATTCTTTGTTTTTAGTTTGGTAGGGGTTTCTTTTAGTCACAGCTTAATTAACAATCATTATATTGTAATGGTTAACTGTTCTCTTTTAAGAAAACAAAACTTTCTGTATTATTATTTACTGTTGTCTCAAAAAACAAAATGGTTTCAGTTTCTCTCATTTAAAGTCCTTCTCCAAACTTCAGGATCGAAATAGTCTATATTCAGACACTAGGTTACATATATTTGGTTAAGAAACGCTTGCCTTCTACATGAAACTCCAAAACATACCCATTGTTCAACTTCCTGCCTTTTCAGTTTGAATAGAAAGGCATATTTACCTTGAGTCTTTTTGTTTTGGGTTGCTTTGAAGTGAGGGCCCCAAGTGCAAAATTTCATGCATGGGAAGGCTTTCCAAAATAAACAAACATATAAAAACAATTAAAACGGCCATTCTCACTTGCAGGAATACAAACAACTTACAAGATTGGGATGTTTGGCCATTTTTTTTTTATTTTAAGACGCCATTAAAGGATTGATGTATTTGCTGCTTCTCAGCATATGCAGCCCTAATTTTATACCAAGAAATAGATGAAGATAAAACCAACAGAATAAATCAGGTAAAAATAAGACATGCAGAACAAAAATACACAGAAGAGCCTCTTCAGATGATTTCAGTGGACGCAATGAATATTCCTTTTTGTGCTGCTCTGTAGTAGTGTATGCAGAAAATGTGCTGCTGTCATCTTTTTTGCATTCAACAGGAGAATGTTAGCTGCTCAAAATCTTTACAACAGTAAAATAGCAGTGTTTTGTTTTAATTCTTGTAGCTTTTGTGTTCCAAACTAGGCACTTCTGCAGATCTTTTGTAATGCCTGATAGGAAGACTAATTGAACAATGGAAATTCAATCCTCATTATCAATCTTCTCTGCCACAGAGAGAGGCTAAGAAAGGCTGTGAAAAAGAAAGCTTGCTGTGGTTCTTGGGTCAATAGCTTAGCTGTTTTAGTAATAGTTCATTTAAAAAAAATATTTAAAAAGTACAACCCTGTATTATGTATTATGAACTGCAAAGAGTTATTAAAACCCTAAACAAACCAATTCAAGTTATATAATATTCTGAACAACAAAGACAGAATATATTATTGCCTGTTATATTGGCAGAATTCATCAAGAACATTTCACTTTCCTCCCCAGTAAATAGAACTGTAAACATTTAACTAATTAGACTAAAATAGTTCATATCAAATCCATGGAATTAATTACAGATACATTTTCAGACGTACCTGAATCAATCTCTTAAAAGATCTAAGCAGTAGAAAATTCTTCCTAATTGCCATAATACTGCATGTAATGCTAAAAAAAAAGTTGCAGCAGTGAATTGAATGAAAGGAAACTTCATACTTGGGAAACAATTAAGTGTATTAATTGTATTCTTATAAATTTACATACAATCCTGCAATAAAATAATTTAATACATATTATAAAAAGTGGCAGAATGCTCCTCCCACACTCTTAGATTGCAAGGACTTCACTGAAAATAAGGCAGTTTTCAAGATGGCCAGGGAGCGGAGATTGCAGAATCCTGTATTTTGCTTTCATACATATTAATAAAAACTCATCACAGATTAAATAATTGCTACTTCAGGTAGTCTCAAGTAACTTCAGACTAATAAAGCACTTTCTTATTATGTCCATTAAAAAAAAACACCAAGAGTATCACTACAATCTGAATTAAGTCTGAATAAATCCCATGTTCCATCTGTTCAGTGAAAATTATTTCCAACTCACTTTCTGGATTATAAAATTAAAAAGAAACATACTTTACTACCGTAACTCAAGAGTTATGGTAGCAAAATTTGGCCTTTTGTCTATTAGATTGCTGATCCATCATCCAGAGGGCCTCAGATATTTTATTCCTAAATTGTCCACATTAACCTAGCTATTGTGCTGGAGCCAGCACAAGTAGGTCTTGACTTACAACCATTTAGTAACTGAAGTTATAGTCACATAAAAAAAGTGACATATGACCGTTTTCACACTTATAGCCTACGGAGTATCTCCATGGTCACAGAATCAAAATTTGAATGCTTGGCATGTATTTATGACACTTGCAGTGTCCTGGGGTCATGTGATCACCTTGGTGACCTTGTGACAAGCAAAGTCAATGGGGTAGCCAGATTCACTTAACCATGTTACTAATTTAACAACTGCAATGATTCACTTGACTGTCCAAGAAAGGTCGCAAAATGCAGCAAAACTTTTGGGCTCAATTGTGGTCAAAAGTCTAGGACTACAAATAAACCACCACCATTAACCTGAAATTAAAGCATATAGTGTTACAACTGCACCTTCAACAAAGTAACAGAATGCCTTTGATTTAAAAATGGAAAGACACTATACATCTTAGGTGAGCTGGGAAACAAGTACTAATGGAATGTCATTCAGACAGAAAAAGTATACATATAGGAATGGAATAGTGACTACACAGCCCAATTAAATTATCTGTAATAATTAAATGCCTTGTTGTGTTCAGGAGTTAGTTGTATGGCTTTATTGGTTGATGCTGTGATAATTTCACATAGTTGTAAACTGCCTAAGTCTTAAGAAGCAGGTGGTATAGAAATCTGGGTAATAAAATATAATTTCTTGGTTTGCATATTGGCCTTGTTTCAGAGAAGGTCAAAAAAAGTTGACAATGTTCTGATTTTGCTTGTATGATCTTTAAAACTTTGTTCACTTGACTGCATATATCTACAGTAGCCCTCATTTAATGACTGCTCATTCAGCAACCATTCAAACATACAATGGCACTGAATGGGTCATAGTTATGACTGGACCTGCCAGCGCTATGTCCCCATGGCTACTTGATCATGAATTGTGACCTTCCCTGTCAGCTTCCCAGAATCAAAATCAAAGGAGAAGCCGGAAGGAAGTCATGATCATATATGGTCCTCACATGGCAACTGACACTGCTGGAACTACTGTTACTAAGTGTCACGGTCACATGGTTTTTTCCCAATGTATGACCTCACTTAACAACAGAATTTCCAGTTCCAGTTAGGGTCATTAAACATGAACTACTCTTAACAATCAGTATTAGATATAGAGCATGGGTGTCAAACTCACCATGTCACGTTACCGTCACAGGACGTATCATGTTTTTCCCCTTCGTGGAGCTGGGGTGGGCGTGGCCTGCACATGACACATCCAGCCCACCGGCCACCAGTTGGATGCCCCTCATATAGAGGAATGGTTGAGAGGTATTATGAAGTAGAACAGTATATTAATCTCATAAATGGAGGGAAAATATTCCATGACAGTAATAGTAATTCAACAGGAAGTATCATTACTTTTGAAAGTAAAACCCCTAAAGAATACTTAAAATTCAATCTTCATTCTGTTTTTAATATGCTACTCTTCCATTAGAAAAAGGATACATTATATTAGCAAGGCCTATTTACAAAATATACAATTTCTGCAGGTTAATCTTTGCCCAGTGAACAAATAACACTTCTTCCATTGCAGACTGAATTTGTTCATACTTAGGCACTTCTCATTCATTTCAAGTGCTGCGTAAAATATGACTGAAGGAATCTGGGATTTAAGGGTAACTTGGAAAATATCTTTGGCGTTTTAGATTCAAGCAATTTACTGAATTTTTACTAAGCCAGATTGTATTTATAAGTTTTAAAAATGGTGCTGCTGCACCTGGAAACGTTAATAAATCCTGCCACCCAAAAGAAAATGACTGCAAAATAAAAGGCCATTCCTACATATCCTCCTAAAAAACTACCACTGTAAAAATGTATTCTGATGATTGTTTTTTGATAGACAATAAGAGTTTCATAAAATTTTAACCAAATAACTGAAATGCTCACAAACAAGGTAAGAATATTAAAAGTAGTATTTTTATGTGCCATGATAAATTAGCTCCATTTCAAGAAAACAAAAAATACCTAGTGTTATATCAGTTATAATATCCTACAGTTAAATCACTCGATCTTTTACAAAAATGAGCAAAAAACAAAGGCCCAGAAATTTCTGAAAAACACTGGTCAAACCACCTATTTGTGTTTTCAATGAAGACTTTATGCATAAAGAAATGATGCAGTCTTTTTACTCCATTGGGATTATAGAATTCATTGTGCAATTTGTAATTTCTTAGGATTATTCAATGATGAGGAAAAGATGGGAAAAACAAATTATTCACATTAAATGATCAAAAAGGCATCAGAGAAAGCATAAATTCAGATTCAGTGTTAAAACTGACAATGCCTCAGAATTTTTCAAAAGGTGTGGTTCACCTTAAAATTTTCTTCCAGCTGTAGATTTTGTGTCCCCTCCCCATAAATATAACTGAACAAAAGATTTAAAAACTTCTGTGTCTCTTCAGCTTCCTCCTTCTAAGTTACTTAACATCCATTAGAAAAGGAATCACAGAAGTAGTGCGGATCCTGAGATGAAATGGAAAACGAAGATCCAGGTTGATCCTTATGCAAATTTTCGTTTAAGTTTATTCTGGAAAACTGCTGGTAAAATGGACAGAATTGCTAGAACCATGAGAATAAAGACTGAGTTCCAGGAAACAGCTTCGCCTGCTGTAGTGAGCTGATAAAGTGTGGTTCCAGCTTTAATTGCTACAAAAGATGGTGGTGCAACACCTGGAAACAAAAAAGTAAAAATATTTTGGTTAGAAATTATAAATAGCTTCAATACAAAACCACACTTTTAATATTAGCAAGTGATTGTTATTTTATCTAATCCAAAGCAGTTGTAACAGAAAATGTGGACAACTCTGTCAAATTCCTGTGAATATCCTTATAACAAGGGAATAGAAGAAGTTATGAAACCAGCATCCAAAAGAGATTGCCTTACATCTACAAGCTAAAGCAGATACTTTGTTTTTCAAATTTGTATGCCACCTGACCCCCAATAATTCTTACAGGTAGCATGCATATTACTTAATGAATGAATGTAAACAATAAGTAGAAACCCTGGATGAAAAATTTATATTAGTTGGCCACATTAGCTAAACAAATTAAGTTAAGTGAGCTACAACTTCCACATTCTGGGCACAAAACAAAAAACAATAAACCTAACAGGTTACCGCCCTTATTTCAAGAATTCAAAATAGCTTTTTGTGGAAGACACAAAATTTTAACACTGATGATGCAGGTCTTTTTTTTTAAATACTTGTGCTTATATCTATCAATAATTCTTACAAAAAAATTCAAATATGAAAATTATCCAAAATATCTATAATTGGCCCAACAGATGGCACTATGCACTAATAAATCATGCATACAAGGAAATATGTATATTTTAAAATATTAAATATTAAACAAAATTCTTACCAAGAAAAGTACCGATAAAAAATACTTTTAATGGCACATTTATTACAGGAGACGTTATATTGATGAACCAATTAGGAAGGAAAGGAGTGATTCTCAAAAATATTATGTAGTTAATGAGATGTTCTCTGTGTCTTTCAACCTGCGGCACATAAGAATACCAAATTAAAATAATCTTGCTTTGAAATTCAACAGTTTCATCTTAACCAAGTAATAAATCCCATTACTGGAGCTCAGGCGTGTTAGCCTTTGTGTAATTAAATCAGTACCAGTCACATAAAAAGGAGTTATCAATGACCTCAGTCACCTAAAATTCTAGAGGAGAATAAAAAACAAAGAAGAATAATGCCACACATACTTTGGTAGCAGGGCGCAAGCTTTCACATTTCACAGAATTCCTAATTAGCCCATGAAACAGCTTTTATTTTTCCAACAAGTCTTGATCTGTTAAAAGCTGTCATTCATTGAAAGACATATTCTTCCAATCATTTTAAACATGGTTAATCTTTAAACCTAAATATTATAACAGTTCCTAAGCCATTCCATCTGCTTGCTTGTTGACTAGAAAATAGGACAAGATTCAGAGAGTAAAAAAAACTCTGCTCATATGATGGGTCCCATCATTATTCTGCTTTTCAGAAAATGAAAGCAAAGGGACCAGAGACATTGAAGGACAAAAGGCAGGCAGAACCAGTATGGGAAGACTGAGTAATTAGCAGGGCTGCCACATGCAAAAAATACATGAGTATTTCGGCTTATGTGATACACATCCTTAATACTATAACTGGTTGTAGAAATAAACTAGCTTCTATGACTTCTCTTAGAAGCAGGGGAAAATGATGAGATATCCTTTTATTAATTTAACGGTTCTGGACATATGTTCCACCAGAATGATCTTACCTGTTTTGACCATTTTACGGCTTTTTCTGTTAAATATCTGTATACAACCGGTCTTCCAACTAAATACGATAACATATAACAAAAAGAAGCTCCAAGTCCAGAGCACTGCAAATAAATGAAAAGGCTGTATCTTACAGAGAGATAATCAATTTAATGTAATTAGCATGTAACAATGATTTGTAACGAAATTAAATACATTTCAAACCAATACAAAAATTAGACGTGTACGTTTAAAATTGCTCCTTCTTTGCTTTGTGTCAATTTAAGCTGTCCAAAAGGAAATGTTTAAAACACAAGTCTGAATTTGAATATATGGAGAAAAGTCTCTAACACACATGCAGATAGTAGCAGCACATTTTTGACAATGGAAAAAAAAACCTGAGAAAGCAATACACCATTTTTCTTGCATCTGAACATTTTTAAGGTGGGCACCAAGCAAACAAGTATAGAAAAAGAGCACCCAAAGAAATTATCACCATTATGAAGGCAAAATTCCTAACTGCTACTTATCTTAATTCTAAATGTAATAGCGTAACTTGTAAACGTCTAGAAAAATTCAGTGAACAAGGTTCAGTGCGGCAGAAATTCTCAAATAATCTGGGCTTAAATTATCTGAATTGTGCCCAGAAATAAACGTATTAGTAAGCTAGGCAGCTTTAAAAGTAAAAATTAATAAATTAGTTTCTAGCCTAGTTAAAATGTTGATACAGTTTTTTTAAATTAGCTTTGCAAGAAACACATTATAGTAACCTAATCTTTATTTTACCGAATTATCAGTAACCGGAAATATTTTTGTTGGAAAGTCTGCTCAGCTAAGGGTGCTTTATGCTATAGTAAACGCATTATACTGAGAGATGTGAATTTCAACTCAATTCAAACAGTTTGATCTCAAATTCCTTGACAAATTCCTTGCTACACTACCTTGATCTTTATTTCTGTTACATTCAGGCTGAATTAATCCAATGCATTACATGGCAGTATGTTTTCCAACAATTTAGGAAAAGAGTATACTGTATATTTATCAATTTTGTAGCAGCCATATTCTTTGTTTATTTGCTAGAGAATACAAGCCTCTTTTAAACTTTAGGACTCAGAGACAAAGCCGTGTATTTGTTAGTATATGCATGTCATAAATCCTAGCAGGTCTTATTATGTCATATTTGTGCCAGCTTTGGCCAATGATGATGATTAGTCAGGCATTTTCAGCAATAATATATTTTTGAAGCCTTCTTTAAAAAAAAGCACGGAAAGTGACTTCTGAAAGTCTTTAAGAGTACCCAGACTTTGGCTGTGTTCAATATTATTTGCAATATTTATTTCTATGTTATTTCTGAGTTAACATTTTGAATTGCATTTTTGCTATTTTAAATAATTTGAATTGCCTAGGAAGCATTTAAAAAGAACAAATATATCCACGTGCCATTCATTAGGTAAGAATAGACTTGATATTTTACACCACAGGTGTCAAAGTCTTGGCGTCACATTGTTATCATATAATGTTTTTCCCTTCATGGAACTGGGATGGGCGTGGCCTGAGAGTAATGCATCCGGCCTGAGGACCACCAGTCTGACATCCCTGTTTTGCACCATTCACATACTCTGCTTTTTCACAATAGCTTAAGTATTTTTTAAAAAGAAAGAGCATACTACACTACCCTTGCAATAAATACTTACCAGACAAACAAGAAATAGAGCCAATGGAAAAGGATAAAGAAATCCTGAAAGTATACTCAAAAATATAGATCCAGGAATAGCAAATGTTTGCAGGCTAGATGGTGACTAGTTAAGAACAAATTTCGATAAATTATTGAACAAACAAATCCTGCTGTTAAGTCTTATAGTATAATTTTATAGATTACTAAAAGGTTCACTGAACTGGCAGATATTTCATTACCTAACCAGGTAACATCATCAGTTAAAAGAGTCAGCATATTGCCCTGAAATCTACAGTCTTCATTTTACTGACTTGTAAGGTTGAGACAATCTTAAGCTGGAGAGAATCAAACTGCCAAACTGCTACCAGCCAGCAGTCTGCAGAATTAGCCTACAATACTGCATTTTAACCACTGCGCCACCATGGTATGTTAACATGATTTATCTCTATCCATCTATTTCACTCTTTTATCTTAGAGGTGAAACCAGAGCATTAAAAGCATTATTAATATATCATAATTAATCCACATCACATTCCACAGCAATTTGTATATATTTTTAGGAAGGATACAAGACATAGGTAGCAAAATAGGCCACTAATACTTGAACATAGAAAGTATCCTTGTACTTAGAGAGCACTTTTCCTAAAGCTTTAGCATCATCCATGTCTCTAGGAACTTTTATACATTCTCTCTCCTCTCTGTAGGGGAAAAACAGACAATTTTATTCATAGATATACTGAACTCTTGCCTCCAGTCAGCAAAAAGTTACTACATATATACACTACTATGATATTATAATTCCCTATTTTTAATGAAAGCTTCGATCCCACTGAAATAATTTTGCAGCTCGGCATTGCTCAATTTGTGTAACTAATTCATCCATCCAGCGTCAAATCTTGCTAGTCTTCTTGTATAGTCATTGCAGCAAGTCTACTTCAGAAAGCACTAGATATGTTTTAGATGACCAAAGTCTTCCAACTTAATTTTCTGGCAACTGATAATCAATTTCAAAGCCATCATTCTAAACAAGGTTCCAGGACAGATGTCAGCAAAAATAAACCTCCCAGGTTCAATCATTTTCACCACTGTACGGCAGATAAAGAATCCAAGTTTTATGTTGTGATAAAAACTATTACTTATTCTTTGTATGGCCACCCATCTTAAAATATAAAACTTTGAGCAACTCATAGTAGTAGTAATAAAACTACATAAAATCATAAAAACAAAACTTAAACCAAGAACTAAAAAATCCCTGGCACCCCAGTCATTCATAGGCTCATCACTGTATCCCAGCGTCTGAGTAAAAGACCAGGTCTTTATGCAGAAGACTGAAAGATGGTGTTTGCCAGATGGGCAAGGGTATTCTACAAGGCAGGGGCAGCTACAGAAGCTTCCTAGGACCCATTTGATAGTAACATTTCAGGAAATGTCTTATTAAATCTGATGGGATTGGCAAATACTCCCAGAGAGAACCTGGTCCCATGACATATAGGGCTTTAAAAGTAATAATTAGCACTTTGAATTGCACCCAGAAAAGAAGCTATGAGCCAGGGCAGCTTACTCAACAGGGGTGTAATATGGGCAAACCTAGGGGCATCCAACACTGTTCATGCTACTGCATTCAGTACCAGTTATAGCTTCTGGTGATCTTCTAAAGTACAACACATTGCAGCCATCCAGATGGAAAGTAACTAAGGCATGAATCACTGTGAGCAGGATCTCACCAGTCCAGGAAAGGGTGCAACTGGCTCACAAGGCAAATCTGTGCAAAGGCCATCTGGCCATGACTGCTATATAGTTGAATAGGGGCCATAAGCCCAGAAGTACCTTCAAATTATATGCAAATTCAGTCTGGGGAAGAGCAACCGTGCCCAGAGTCAAAGCTGACATATCAACAGACCCTAGGACCAAAACCCAAAGCCACTCAATCCTGCCAGGACTGAGTCAAAATTGTTCCTCTCTATCTAGACCCTCAAACCTCCAGGCACTCAGTCAGCCATGCAACAGCATAAACTGCACAGCCCGGGGGAGAGAAATGTAACTGGGTAAATCGGCATAATGACAATAGTGCACTCTGTGCTATCAAATGACTTTGACCCATAGTTTCATGTAGATATTAAAGAGAAGACGCAAGAGACTCATGCTTTCGGGCACCCACATTACAGGGCTCTGGGGCTCAATCTCTCCCTTCCCACCAACACCCACTGGAATTGGCTACGGAGAAAGGAGAAGCACAACTGCAACAAAGTGCCTTCTACTCCCAAACCCATAGCTAATACAGAAGGATATATAACTGATGGACTTGAAAGCCACTGAGAGATCTAGGAGAGCCAGTATGGTTACACCACCCCTGGCCCAGGGCCCTTCAAAAGTCCTCTGCAAAAACAACCAATTCCACCTCCAAACTGTATCACAGCTTGAATGAAAAAAAGTTCAGATAATTCACTTTACTGAGGGACCTCTGAGGTTGAGTTGCCAATCACCCTCTCAGCAACCTGCTCCAAAAAGGGAAAGTTGGAGGCTGGATGAAAGTTGTACGTTCAATCCAAGGATGGTTTTTTAAAAAGATTATCTTTATGCTGTTGGAACTTTCATCCAGTGTACTTACAAACTAGGCAACCTTTTTAATCTGAATTAGCAAGGACGCAGGTAATCAATATCAACCTATCTCAAATAATTTTTGTAGTTAATACGCATATTTTACCATTTGAGAAAAGTATTATCTGTAAATAAATACACTACAATAATTTGCTAACAAGAGAAAACTAAATTTAATTTGTTGGGAATTTTTGAAATTGATATTAAATTATGCTTTTCTAGGGGATACTTGGAACCTTTAAATACCTCACAAGACACTATATAACTTCCCCAATTGTATATAATTACAGATGTTAAAAATGGAATGAATTTGTCGTGGTATACTTACTCACTAAGTTGGGGAAAATTTTTATATACCATCAACATAACAGAAGCAGCTGTTAAAAAGATGGATACTAAGATGAGGAGTGACATTCGTGCAGATCCACCTTCTTTATGTGCTTTTCCTGAAATGCAATGAAAGTGTAATTAATTTAAAATTTTAATTTATTTAATTTATTTGTATCCTGTCTTTATTATTTTTTGCAAATAACTTAAGGTCATGAAGATGTCCAACACAAATTCTTCTTCCTATTTTCCTCACAACCCTGTGAGGTGGGTTGAGCTAAGAGAGTGTCAGTCCAATCCACCTCACCCAAAGTCACCAAGCTGGCTTTCATGGCTAGGGTTGAATTTGAACTCATGGTCTCCCGCTTTCTAGCCTGATGCTTAAACATAAACTTACATGAGGAATTGCAGTGAGAAGGGACACTGAGAATCTACACAGATTTCTCTAGGATTATAATCCAAGTTATATTTGGAAATACTGTATTTTCAGACTATAAATCACTCCCCCCCAAAAAGTGAATGGAAATGTCTATGTGTCTTATAGAGTGAATATGGGCCCATTTTTTGCCTCCCAAACCCTTCACATGTCCCATTTTCGGCCTCCCCAGCATTCAGAAGTACTCTGCAAGCCAAAAATGAGCTGTTTTTGGTCTGCAGAGTGCTTGGGGCCAGGGAGACCAAAAACGGGACACGCAGAGGCCAAAAACTATTTTTCTTGTTTTCCTTCTCTAAACCTAGGTGCGTTTTATGGTCTGGTGCATCTTATAGTCCGAAAAATATGGTATATATGAAATCAAACTGAAGAGGCAAAACATCAAATTTTATTAAATGTAATTTAATGAATGTAAGAATATGTATGCAACGTAAAGAGACAAAAGGGAGCTGAAATTCAAGCTGAATTTTTGGCCCCCAAGTGAAGAGGCAGTGCAGTAAGGTAAGGAGTCCAGGGTGCCTCACAGGGGCAGGGGAAGCCCTTAAAGACTTGGCGCAGGCTGCTTAGGAGGGTCTTGCTGCTCAAGCCTGAAAATCCTGCTTGATTTTGGCAGGGAGGATTTTTAGATTCTGAGTGGAGAGGCAGTGGGGTAAGGTAAAGACCATAGGATGCCCGGCAGAGGGGCGGGGGGGAGGTCCCACAGGCTCAGTGCAGGCTACAAGCAAGTGTCTCCTTGCTCAGGGGCTGAAAATCATGCTTAGATTTCAGCAGAGAGAATTTTCAACTCCTAAGCATAGAGAAACTTGTATACAACATGTGCCAGACCTCCCAGTGTCTCCCTCCACCTAAGTGAGGCACCCTGTGCCCCTTACCTGCAGCTCTGTCCACTTAACGGCCTACAACCAGGAGTGCCAGGATTGCAGTAGTTGAGCAAAGCAATCATGTGGCATCTCACTTAACAATCATTTCGCTCAATGAGCAAGATTTTAGTCCCAATTGTAGTCATTGGGACTTCCAGTTGCCCTCCGTGTGAGATTCAAGGTGCTGGTTACGACCTATAAAGCCCTGAATGGCTTGGGGCCGGAGTA
>JANHFR010008156.1:26366-42314 GCA_032468015.1 Mimophis mahfalensis | reverse complement strand
CTGCATCATCTCTGCTTCTTGCAAAGGGCCGGGCGAGGCGCAGGGAGCCACAGGAGAGGGGTCAAAGAGCCGCATGCAGCTCGTGAGCCGCGGTTTGCCGACCCTTGCTGTAGACTATGTGTAGACAGCATTTAGTGATAGCTATGACTTCCAATTTGGCACCAAAGGCAGTCCAGTGTGGGGTTGCATTGCAATAATCTAAGGACAAGGTTACAAGCACATGACTTTAATCTCGTTAAAGCCTCTTTAGTCCAGAAGTACAGTCAGAATTTTGAGTTCCATAAAATCCCATCGTCAGCCAGGTCTAGGGAGATGAAAGCTTAAATCCATTCCAGTCATGGAAGTTTACCACCATCTAACTTTGGACAGCCAGTCACTCTCAGTTCAGACTCACGACTGGAGATAAATGGAGATACTACTTTGGTCTTTTGAAAAAAGGTGAGATGTACTGTATATTTAAACCAAAAACACATAAATTAATAGTAGACTCATTCTTAAGTTGCAGGTGCTGTTTTCAAGGGAAACAGGCAAATGTAACAGTGGCCTCCCTGTTCTGTCTCCAGATGACATTGGTTTCCTGTTAAAATAATTTCATTAGCTTTAATAACATTATTTTATAACAAGGTTCTGTAATCTGTACTTATATAGCAAATATCACAAAATATTTCAGAATATTTTATCTAATTTTGTCTCCTGTAACAATTGTAGAATAATATTTTGACTCCCAAAGAAAAATAGTTTTCTATAAGGATTGTAGAATAAAATTTTTAGTAACAAGCAAGTTTGTATATAAATTACATACTAAAACTTTTTGCTGCTGTAAAATCAGACTAATAATGGAATGTTATAAAATGTGAGAAAGCTCTTAATGCACACTGCCACAAAGTATGTGTTGAATTTTTTAAGGGACTTATAAAGCTGGTTGTGCTTTATCCCTGCTAAAAAATAAATGTGGGTTAAAATAGTTGTAATTAGGTAGCAGTAGAAAGCACTCTCTGGAGAAGAGCCTAATGCTGGGAAAAATTGAGGGCAAAAGAAGGAGGAGACGACAGAGAATGAGGTGGCTGGATGGAGTCACTGACGCAGTCGGTGTGAGCTTAAATGGACTTGGGGGGATGGTGGAGGACAGGAAGACCTGGAGGAACATTGTGCATGGGGTCACAATGGGTCGGAAATGACTTCACAACTAACAGCAATGGTACACTTCCATTCTTCATTATACCTCGTGTACAGTCTGCAGCCTAAGGACAAGTAGCGATTTTAATATTGATCTTGGCTGCCTAAAGACAAGTTTATCATTAACTAATCTACAAATTCTCAAAAATTACAGTGGAAAGGGAAATGAAGAAAGATCATCCAATGTGCTTGAAGCATTATATTTTTGCAGTTTTGACAGTTAATGCATGTAGAATAGTATGCTTGTTGACCATAATTAAATGTGTTTAACTGCTTACCAACTTTCACCAGGCTTGCTGGGTTCTGCATTACTTTTGTGAAGTTAAATTTAAGAGTGACCAGAACCTTCAGACAGCATTGGAGTTAACAAGAAGATGCCTGATTGATGATAGAGAAATGCCTGTTAAAGTGGAAGCTGCCATTGCACTGCAAGTTTTGATTAGTAATCAAGAGAGAGGTACATTTTCTTCTTTGTCAAAGAAGCTTACAGTCAGGAAATACATGAAAAGCAAATGTGAAATAATTTGTCAGCTCAAGATTTAATTTCATTTAAACAAGAAAAGAAAAATAGCCAAACTTGTCATAAACCAGTATAGAGGGTATATTTGCTGTTGTTAGAAAGAAGCCAAATTCATACCTAGGTTATTTTCTCTTAATATGTACACCAAGAGCTTATACACCGAAGACAAATTCTTGGTGGCAAACAAAGAATCCTATCCTTTCTTATTCCTATTCCATTCTTATTCTATTATTTTCTCATTTTTTTAGAAAAAGGACTGTATATCTCTATAAAATTCTTTTCCTGTTTGAATTTTTCCACAAATATTTCATGTAGTTTGCAAAATATAGAATCACATATTATAGACACCAACTTTAAAGGGCTACTCTTGTGGACACTCATACAAATGCAACAAAGCCTCTGATAGAATTCTCAGGGTCTGCTTGATTAGCTAATTAGTTACATTTTTTTCCTGGCTATCTTTTTAGAGGAGAAATAATGAGTAATTGGATAAAAGTAAGCATGTAATTTATTCTAGAGGTGACATTGTAATTTATTCTAAAGTGACATTGTGAAGACTAGCAGACCTAGTTGTTAACACAAAAGCTGCAACAGTAAAATCTTTTTATACAGGTAGTCCTCGGCTTACAACATTTTGCTTAGTGACTATTCAAAGTTACAATAACACTGGAAAAAGTGACTTATGACCATTTTTCCCACTTATGATCCTCGCAGCATCCCCATGGTCATGTGATTTACATTTGGATGCTTAGTAACTGATTCTGTTGTGTACCACGCCCATGCACACGGATCAGGACCCTTTTTAAAAGTACAAAGACTTTTATTTGTACAAATAACAAAACTTTGCTTCTCCAGGAAGAACGCCAAATGTCTCATTAAGAAGCAGATAACTCACTTCTCCAGGCAGAACGCCAAATGTCTCTTTCAAAAGCAATAACCCAGAGACTCCAATAAGCCTGCACTGATGAGAGACCTGAGCAGGAATTCAAGACGGATTTTGAAGCAGGCAAACTAAGGCATTCCAAATGTCCCATTTGTTCTCTTTGCAGGCTGCCTGCAACCACACCCCTTTAAACCCCCATGAAGGGTGTGGCCAATCACCAGTCAGCTGTAACTCGCAGGTGTTGCTGCAGCCTTCTTAACTGCCTGCACGACCTTGCATCCAACAGGGCCTCCTCTCTACTGCTATCAGAAGCCAAAGGCTCCTGATGCCTAGCGGAAGGCCCAGGCACAGAATTGGCAGCTGGTTCCTCCTTTCCGTGTAACTCTGGTTCCAGGTCTCCGTCGGAGTCGGAATCGGCTGCCAGGTCTGCTGCAAGCTGCTGAGCCACAGCAGGTTCATATTTATGACAGTTGCAGTGTCCCAGGGTCATGTGATCATCTTTTGTGACCCAACAAGCAAAGTCAGTGGAGAAGCCAGATTCACTTTAACAACTGTGTTACTAATTTGACGACTACAGTGATTCACTTAAGAACTGTGGCAAGAAAAGTCATAAAATGGGGCAAAACTCACTTTCTCACATAGCAACATAAATTTTGGGCTCAGCTGTTGTAAGTTGAGGACTACCTGTACATTGATTAAAGAGTGTGAATTCTGTGATACACATCAAAATGGATGCTGCATAGAATAAACAGTTATGTCTGTTTCTGAATATTTTCAGTACTGTTGCTAGTACTGTTTAATAACAAATTGCAAAACAAGGTAGTACGATCTTCCTGAGTAATGCTGCTAAACTAAACTGAGTATGTACAAAAAGTGTAACTTTATTTTATTTAGTAAGTTTATTTTTTAAAAAAAATGTTATTAACAATTTTCTTTCAAAACAATGTTACACATAAATTAATTGTATTATCACGATGTGTACATACAGCTATATATGAAAATAGAATATATAAATACATAAAGGGTTACAAACATCGTCTACTCCTACTATACAACATATAATAATATTCACCCTAGCGCCTCCCCGCTTCACCTCCCCACTACTAGGCTGGTGTCCAAAGTACTGAAATTGTAGATCCTGCCACTGCCTCCTTAGGGTTGTAGGTTGGAACTAGTTCTGATTAGCGCTTTGATACCTCCTTGCTGGAAGCATAGCTTTTTGCCCAAACAAACCAAGCTGAGGTAGAATAGCACCCTGCATCAGCATGCCCTCATCACCAGGGCTGCTGCAATAGCCGCATTCATAAAACTACCAGGTTAGGGTCAGAAACACAATCCCAAAGCTGACAGATCCTAGCTTTCATTGTGAGACCACCTCATTGCCAAACCTAAGAGTGGAGTTCTCGTCACTCCAAGGGAAGAACAGAAGACGGTGCTTTTAGCTATCATTCTTGTGTTGTATGACTGAGGTGTATGTTGGAAGGATATGAGTTTGTGACCTCTTAATTTAGTCTGTTGGAGCTGTTTGAAGGCAGGCTTTGAGGGCTGGAGCATCTTTACAGCTAGGAAAGAGGAGAATTTTTAGAAAAACAGATCCATATGTGCAGACTGAGAAGGAAGAATAATCTAGGACTGTGCCCCCTCTTTCCATATAAGGGAGAAAATAAGCACAAATATTCAGGGAGAAGCATAGGGAAGCCCTGGAATTTTGCAGATTGGGTACTAATCAAATACTTTATTCAAAACAAAGCCACCCAGCAAAATTAATTAAATAATTGAAAAGGGTTTTTTTCAGACCATATTTTTTTAAAAACATAAAAATGCTTACGTCATTCAGTTTTGTTAATGATTATAATAACGTAATTTTTGTTCTTGCTTCCTTTGCAGCTAAAGAATATATAACACCATTCATTAGACCTGTAATGCAGGCCCTTCTTCACATAATTAGAGAAACTGAGAATGATGATCTTACCAATGTAATTCAAAAAATGATCTGTGAATATAGTGAAGAAGTTACTCCTATAGCAGTTGAGATGACTCAGCACTTGGTAAGTCTGGGCCCAGTACATTTTTATTTTTTATTTATTTGTTAGATTTATTTGCCGCCCATCTCTATTTTAGTGTTTCCATTGGTTGTATTTCTCTCCAGATGTTTCCTAAATATTTGTGTACTGTGCTTATGTAGGATGTTAGCTAAAGTTTGACTGCTACCCAGGGATAATAGGTACATTTACCCTGTGGTAAACTTACTGTGTACCTTAATAGGTACATGTACACTCTTGTAAATTGTGTTTGTGGTTAAATGTAGCATATGTATCTAATAACAGGGAATAACGGAAGTATCAAGAAATACCCTTTTGAAATACTAAAAAATAAGATGCGAATACATCTTTCTGCTTTCGTTTGAGATCAGGCGAACCCCTTTCACCCTTTTCCTTAAATTAGGAAAGGAGGATGGGTGTTCTGCTATTGACAGTGTTCCGTTGAATGTCTGTTTTGAATGGTTTGCAAAGACATGCTACTTTGATAACTCCCGATGAGCCACAAAACACAAAATCCCACATCAACTTTTAATCCCTTGAACCATAAGAAAACAAAATCCAAATTCTCTTGATTATAGTTTGTCCCTCTCACACACAGGAATGTTTATTCATTTACAATGTAAATATGCATGCATTCTTGGAAGCATAGTCAGATTTCTTTACTTCCTGGTTCTTTACTATCTGTTTCTCAAACTGTGTAACTTTTAGTTGAGAATTTTTTTGTGTTTTTAGGCAATGACTTTTAACCAGGTGATTCAGACAGGACCAGATGAAGAAGGCAGTGATGATAAAGCAGTAACAGCTATGGGTATCTTGAATACTATTGATACACTTCTTAGTGTAGTTGAAGATCACAAAGAGGTAAGGATTTTTGTGGTTATTTGCAATTGTATTCCCCGCCTTCCCATTTTAGTAGGATGCTCTTTGGTAGAAGACAGCACTGTTTTGTTGGTCTGTGACAGGTTTTTGTTGGACCATTAAGCAGCAGAAATTTGATTTGTGTATTTTTTAAAATACAATCCTGCATCTAGTAGAAACAAAATAAACAGGATTTGAACTACTGGTATCATTTCCAATACAAGTAGCTACTTGTACGGAACATTGATAAATAACATGTGGTGTAACGTGTGTATATGGGGAGATCTAATGTACAATGGCATTTTTAGGCAACTAATTAAAACTTGTCTATTTAACTGCACTTCATAATATGAATTTTGAAAGAAAATACTTTCCTCCTCTCCATTTTTTTAATGAATATGTTTTGCTTTTAGTAAACACTAATGTGTACTACTAAAATGTATTTGTTCATGTCTTCAAAATGTTTCAAATTACAAAGGAGCACAAACATATATTAAATAAGTAATAAAACATTATTTATTGACTGAGAATTGATACAAACTTCTATACATTTTTGCTGGACCAGAACTTATTCATCTAGTATTCTTTTTTCCATAGTAGCCTATCTGTATTTCTAGGTATTTTCTAAGATAACTGTTACATTCCTCTATTACATGCAATCACATTTGATATTCATACTCTTTAATTAACCATAGTTAACTCATTAGCTAATTTATGAGGAACAGGATGCTGGATTAGATAGGCCTTTAGCCTAATCCATATTTTTATGTAGGTGTTTTATTCATTCATTATATTTATAATATATTGCTATACCATTGAGTGGACCAAACTCACTGCTAACTTATTGTAGAAATACAGTAATGCAATGAGGTGCTGTTCATAAATATAAAGCTGTGTTTGTTTGGGAGCATTAAGTCATAAAATACATAAGCTATACAAATTCCTTTTTAATTACTTATGAATTTGCCCACTTTGGATTGATCTTATGAGAGGTCTTTTTAGTTGGTTTAATTTTTTTAAAATTTATTTGGAACTGTTTGCAAACTGCCTTAACTTGACAACATTATTTATAACTAAACTAAAGAACATTTTCCTGGTGTTTTTTGAGGGGAAGGTATTATATGCAATTTTATGAACTGCAAGAATTATCTGTTGATTATTGCATGAATACAGGTAGTCCTCCACTTATGAACTGTCATTTTACAACCATTCAAATGACCAGAAACTTGAGAAAAATTGCTTACAGTCCATCCTTGAAGTTATGACAGCCGTACTACCCCACATAGTCACGTGATTGGAGTTCGGGCACTTTGCAACCTGTTCACACATATGTCCAGTTAGCAAGCCTCCTGTGCTTGTATGGTTGCCATTTGTAATCTTCTCTGTCGGCTTCCCTAAAAAGTTAAGAAAGAAGCCAGCAAAGATGGTTGCAAGCTTACAAGGTTTTCCCTCCACGGAGGGAGGAACTCTGAGGCAGGGAGTGGCTGAAGAAAAGAAGCTTGTATCCTGAATTTCTGAGATCTTTTCAGCCTTTCTGACCTTCGGAAACATGGCGTTTATTAGCTTTCCAGCCAGAAAGCTAGCGAATACGACGTTTCTGAATAGCAAAAAGGATTTATCCACCCTTCCTTGCCTTCAGAAACATTTCAACGGCTGGCGCTCTTTTTGTGATTGTTCTGAAGGCTGTAGAAAAGAGTCAGTTTTCTACAGTATGAAAACATCGCATTTGCTAGCTTTCTGTCTGGAAAGCTTTAAAAAAACCCTCCATGTTTCTTAATGAAAAGTGCAGGGAGGGTTCAGAATAGAATAGCTTTTAAAATAATAATAGATTTATTAAGTTTTGACATCATACGTCAAAATATAAGCTAACAAACTAAAAGAGAATGACAAAACAAAGTGACAGAAACACATCAAATATAACAAAAGTTTTCTTTTAGTATAATGTACATTGAAAATTCAACCACCCCTCTTTTGAGTTTAAAGAAATAACACCAATCTGTAAAATATCTTAGATTACTCATAGTCTTCATATTAAAAATTAATATAGATTAAATGTTTTTAATTTCATCCAAAAAAATTCCTAAGATATCAAAGGTAGATAACCTTTTATTTTAAAAACTGCAATTATTTCTCTATTTAAGGCTAATTTAATCTTTAAAATACAAAGTCAAAAACTCTTTATCCTGCTAAAAAATCTTAACAATGGCCTCCAGGTTGCATGAAATTTAATAAAATTATTATCTCTGAGCACAGCATTTTGCCATCTCAGCTAGGTCTATTAATCCATTTCCATTGTGAGTATACTATCCAACTTTAGGCATATAACAACCTTGCTGCCATAGCCATATATTAAAAAGTCCCATTTCCCCACCACATGTATATCAGCTATCCCGTCAAGAAAAGTTTCAGGCTTCAGTATTACATCCATTTTCTAGAATAAAATAGCACCTGGACTGGAAGCAAAAAATAAAAACAAGATAAAGCAAATTTAAAATGTTGTTCTGAAAAGATGCAAAAAACCCTATAGGTATCATGTAAGGAAGAGGAAAGGAACAAATATGGATCACATACTATATGAATTTCAAAATTGGATTTTCCTTATCTTATACATATCTTGTCTTAAATATTCTGTTTCAGATTACTCAGCAGTTAGAAGGTATCTGTTTACAAGTAATTGGAACAGTTTTACAACAGCATGTTTTAGGTAATTTTTTTAGTGGTATTACATAATATATAAACACATTAAGCAATCTACTACTAATTTGATCAAAGTCACACTTATTGATACTTGGATCTGTTCCAGAATTCTATGAGGAAATCTTCTCCCTGGCTCACAGCCTGACCTGTCAGCAGGTCTCTGCACAGATGTGGCAGCTTCTGCCTCTGGTCTTTGAGGTATTTCAGCAGGATGGTTTTGATTACTTTACAGGTGAATATGTTATGCCTTGTGGAGCTCATGTTATAAAGGGGAAATGTTATGAGGTAAACTGGAATGCTAATACATACCGTTTTTATAATATATAATATATAATAATATATAATATATAACATTTATAGCATTATTCTTTTTAAATACAGATATGATGCCACTGCTGCATAATTATGTCACTGTTGATACAGACACGCTCCTGTCCGATACAAAATACTTAGAAATGATCTACAGTATGTGTAAAAAGGTAGGTAACCCATTGTATCTTCCTCGGAATAAAATTGCATGCCTTTTTCAAACTAGGAAAAAAGAGATGTGCATATTATGGGTGCTGTGATTTTAATTCATCTCCCAGAGTAGGTTTAACTGGCTGCAGTCTAATGTGCATAGTATATTATCTATGTCTAGTGATAAAGTTTATTTGCGTTCTGCACATAGACTGTATTGCTCACATACAGTCTGCAGCCAAAGAGCAACATGAGATCATAGTACTGGTCTAATGATGTTGAAAGACAAGTTTACCATTGACCAGCCTCCAAATTCTCAAACATAAGCGTGCAAAATGAGGTAGAATTTTGAAACGTATTTGTTACTATTTTGTTAATTACTGCATGAATGATAATTCCAGGTGTGCTGTCAATAATCCAAGCAAAGCTACATGTTAGGAATCTCTTGGAAAGTTGGGCTTTTGAAAATTTGGTAGACAAGTCCTTTCCTTTAAACAAGAATGAGTGAGTGCTCATATACATATTGGCTTTCATTTCTTTTGGTAATCATTGCTATTAAAATGAACAGTCTCTCTGTTTTGATTGGAGATTTCTTGCACAGAATGTGTACAAAAAGATTTTCAGTGTGGAACCAGATTCTAGCTGGTAGATTTATTCAGTTTTCTCTTCCACCTTCCTCCATCCCCTTTATTTTAGTACGTAGTACAGGTAGTTCTATACCTATGACCATAATGGAACTTGCCTATTATGGTTGCAAGTGAAATTGTCTCAGTTAATACCTTCACCCCTGTTCTCCCTGATAACAACTGTTAGACATACATCTGGATCATTAAGCAGAGCATGGGGCATCCCAAGTGGAAGGCCTAACGCAAGCCTAGACCCTCTACCCCACTCCTCCCAATGTCTCCCCTACCCCCACCCTCTGAGACTATCTATCTTATCTATCTATCTATCTATCTATCTATCTATCTATCTATCTATCTATTTATTTATTTATTTATTTATTTGAACTTCTATACCGCCCTTCTCCCGAAGGACTCAGGGCGGTGAACAATAAAACACACATAATATAAAAATTAAAATAGAATTAAATTAGTAAAGTTCGATAAATGGACAAACCCCCATTAAAACTCAACCACCCACCGCCCACCCTCCCTCAGCCCAGGCCGGCCATACGGAAAAGCCAATTTTTTTAACTCTCGCCGGAAGGAGCGGAGATGTGGGGCCGTCCTCAGCTCAGGGGGAAGTTGATTCCATAAGATGGGGCACCCACAGAGAAGGTTCTCCCCCTGGGTGTTGCCAGCTGACGTTGTCTGGCCGACGGCACCCGGAGGAGGCCAACTCTGTGGGCTCGAATTGGGCGGTGAGGAGCCAATGATGCTGGCAGGAGGTGCTCCCGTAAGTACCCCGGGCCATTGCCATAAAGGGCTTTATAGGTGGTAACCAAGACTTTGAGCTCCACCTCCCACACCTAGATACCCCACAGCCGTTGGGCCTGCTCCCCCCCTGTCCCCTCAGGCCTCCCCCCATCTTGATCAGGTCTCTTCTCCACCCTCCATCACCTATTGCACACTTTTGATGATCTCTGGAGCTTTCCTTGGCACTGCACAGACCACTTTATAGAAGCAAAATGAAGTGGTTTGTTCCTAGATTGCATGGCAGCCTCCTGGAAGCAGTCACCGTTTTGCCATGACCATGAGGATTATGGACACACTGCAAATGGCTTCTGCTTTAGGGAGGCTGCTATGTGGCCCAGGGACGACCCACTCAATTCTGCTTCCCTAACCCAACTGAGTGGTTCCTTGGGCCATGTCGCACCCTCCATTAAGTGTATAAAACTGGCAAGTCACATACAGATCTTTTACTGGTTTGCATTTGTGGAGTCTTAGCTGGAAATTGGCTTTGAAAATGTGAAATAATGTTCCATTATTTTTTTTTAAAGTACTTTATGTGTAGTATAGATATGTGAAAACATTTAGTCATTCATATATATTGATGAAGCCTAGACATGACAACATTTTTATAAAGCTGAATTTATTTATAGAAAGTGATAATACTGAGTACCAAAATTCATAGTTCATGTATTTCCTAGGTCCTTACAGGTGTCGCAGGAGAAGATGCAGAATGTCATGCAGCAAAACTATTAGAAGTTATCATTTTGCAATGTAAAGGCCGTGGAATCGATCAGGTAAGTTAAATAATGTGTCTTCAGAAATCTGAAGGAGGCCTACTGTATGGAAATAAACACTGTCATAATAAACACATGTCCTCTGAATATAGCAATATTATAATGTTCTGAGGTTTCTGTTCTATTCCTGCTCATTTGAAAAGAAAATATCAAATTTTCAATACCAATAAAAAAGGAAAGAATTTTAAAAAGCTTGTTCAATCAAAGAATACAAAAACTGAAATATTATCATGGGCATAATGGGTATTTGAATTTAAAAAAACCGTACAAGGTAACATTTTTTTCATATAACTATTGATTTTCAAAAGAATTACAAAATTAAAAGATAAATAGGAAAAAAAGAAAAGAAGGGGGAAAGGTTCATAAATCTTCTGACTTTCTTTGGTACAGATATAGATTAAAAGAAATTGTTATTCTAAGTAACACTTGTCTACATTACTTTCATAGTCCCATCTAATTCTAATCATTGAATCCCAAAATCAACATTTCATTTCTTTCTGTTTCTCACAAAAAGTCCAAAAGTGGTATCCAAGTAGAACTAACATTTGTCTTGTCTTTTCTTTGATCAAAGTTTTCAGTTTATCAGTTGTCATGTACCAACAATTGCTCATTTTATAAAAATTCTCTTTAAAATTATAATGTTTACAATAAGTATAACATTATTATGATTCATTGTAGATTTCAGCTTCCTTCCAGATACTTGCCCATTAGTTCAATTATATCCCCCCCTTTTTTGCCTGTTTTATCTTACAGGTAGTCTTTGACATACAACTACAGTTGGGCCCAAAATTTCTGTAGCTAAGTGAGACGGTTGTGAATTTTGCTCCATTTTATGCAGTTTGTTGCCACAGTTATTAAGTGAATCACTACAGTTGTTAAGTCACTAACACAGATCTTAAGTGAATCTGGTTCCTCATTGATGTTGTCAATCAGAATTGAGCCGGAAGGGGACCTTGGAGGTCTTCCCATTGAACTCCCTGCTCAGACAAGAGACCCTGTGGTACCATTTTACACCAGTGTCTGTCTGGTCTCATAAAAACCTTAAAATGTTTGCTTGTCAGAAGGTTGCAAAAGGGCTTCACATAACTGCATGCAGGACACTGCAGCCTTCATTAATGTGAACCAGTTGTCAAGTGCCCAAATTTTGATCACTTGACCATGGAGATGCCGCAAGATTGTAAGTGTGAAAAACTGTCATAAATCACTTTTTTCAGGGCCATTTTAACCTCAAACGGTCACTAAATGAACTGTTGTTAAGTCAAGGACTGTCTGTACAATCTGTTTTTATTTTCAGTTTATCTTAGCAATAATATCATTTGTGCAGAATTATACATCAAATTCAGTGTTGTCCTTTTCCAATTCATAATTCTTATCTAGCTCTCAATTATTTAACTTTTTTCTCAATTTTAAAACCAGGTTTCTTCATCAAAACACCTTGATCTTGTGCAGTCATATTCTAACCAACATCTTTGTTTTCTATTCACCAATTTTAAAGCCTTCTATCACTTCAAAATCTTTTCAGATTTTTTTTTCTCATCAAATTCAGTCCTTCTCAGAGGCTCCTGTAAAATGAAAACTCAATTATTAGCAAAAGCTCTCAATTTAAACATCTGGTTTTAATTTTTAGGCCCATTATCTTCTTATCTTGTCTAATATTTCTGTACCTACAAAGACACTTCCTCCAGTATAGCTAGTATTTTCTCCTCCTGCAGTGAATCATTGACTGTCGCTAGGATCAAATTCCTTATTGCCTCTTCAGCAGTCAAGTAAGAGGGCAACAAGTGGAGAACTATTATCACAAATAATTCTGGTACCTTCTTCTAGGAGTATAAGCTCAAAGGTCTTTCAAATGACTCCACATCCTGTGTCACCTCCTTAGACTTTGGCCATTCCGTTTCCAGCTCAAAGGGAACATGAGTATTTCAACAGAATAGTTGACGCTGCTGGATAGCATTTTTAAACTCAAATTTCCTCTTTGTCATATCCAGCTGTGGGAAGTATTCTGTCAGCAATTGTGCTGGGTCTCCAATTGGTGCCCAGTTGAATTCTTTTAAACCAATTAGCATGGACTGCTTTTAAACATGCTTTAATTCTGCCATTTTTATTATTTTCTAATAATATTTTCTATTTAAATCATGTTGGTCACCTTAATCATCTTACTTGGATGAAAAGATGGGATGTAAATCAAATTAATATCATTAACTTCCCTTTCTTGCTCTGTGATGTGTATAGGTAGTCCTCAGCTTGTGATAAAAATTGAGCCCAAAAGTTCTGTTGCTAAGCAAGACAGTTGTTAATTGAGTGTGCCCCATTTTATCTCCTCTCTTATCATAGTTGTAAAATCAATCACTACAGTTATTAAGTTAGTAACTGTTGTTAAGTGAACCTGGCTTCCCCATTGACTCTGCTTGTCAAAAGGTGATCACATGACGCCTGGGCATTGCGATCATCATAAATATGTTGCCAAGTGTCTGAATTTTTTTTCCCGGCAAAGGAAAATGGTCTTTATTGTAGGCCCTGGAGTCTTCGCTTAAACCCTCTTCTTGATGAGGCTGGAAGGGGTGGCATTCACTTTCAATTCCAAGTGTCTGAATTTTGATCATGTGACCATGAGGAAGTAGCATATGTGAAAAATGGTCATGGGTCATTTTTTTTAGAGCCATTATAACTTTGAACAGTCATTAAATAAACTTGTAAATTTAGGACTATCTGTTTTATCTCTGCTAATCCTAAAAAGAAATCTTGGAGGCGGGGGGAGAAAGAACAGAAGTGAATAATTGTGGAAGTGTCTTCTGTTATATTAAAGAGTTTAAAAGATGCATTTCAATGATGCAAGAATTTAATACATGCGTTACAAGATACAGATATTCAAAATCAAATGTTTACCACTACAGCGATGTGTTAATATTTGCCTCTGACTTTAGTAAAAAAATTTCCTCCATCTCTTTTAGTGTATACCCTTGTTTGTGGAAGCTGCTTTAGAACGATTAACTAGAGAAGTTAAAACGAGTGAATTACGGACAATGTGCCTCCAGGTTGCCATAGCTGCTCTCTATTACAATCCTCATCTACTTCTGAATACCTTGGAAAATCTTCGCTTCCCCAATAACGTGGAGCCTGTCACAAATCACTTCATTACACAGTGGCTTAATGATGTAGACTGTTTCCTGGGGTAAGCTTGTTGTCTCTGGGATTATGGCTTTAATTCATTAAATTCTAATGCAGAGAGAAGGGATTATATAGATACAACGGGTACCTCTTTTCCATCTAGCTTCTTCAGGGAATACGGGCTAGATCTATATGAAAAAAGGTAACATGGTCTGTTGGGCATGCACATAGATCACTTTAGCCATGCCCTTTGTGAATATCTCGGGTAGAATCCGTGGTATCCTTCCTAAAACCAAAAGTAATATGACGTTTTCTTTCTTATTGCAGACTTCATGACAGAAAAATGTGTGTGCTAGGCCTGTGTGCATTGATTGATTTGGAGCATGTACCACAGGTTTTAAATCAGGTTTCGGGTCAGATCTTGCCAGCTTTCATACTTTTATTTAATGGGTTGAAAAGAGCATATGCTTGCCATGCTGAACATGAAAATGACAGTGATGACGACGACGATGAAGCAGAGGAAGATGAAGAAGCAGGTAATGCCATTGTGTTACTTGTAGAGCTGATCAGCAACGTTACTGTTGTAGCTGTAGAAAGTTTTTCAAGAAGTTTTTGGTGTGTCTTGTGGTTTTGTTCATGTGTTTGTTTTATCTTTGCTTTTAAACGGATGAAGTATTTATGTACATCACATTTTTCACACAGTTCTCTATTTTTTGTGTTCTGTTGGGACTCTTAGGTATGAGTAATTGGTCCTTTGCCATGTCTAAGAGTATGCAAAAACTACCATTACTAGAACTTCTCTGGAATGTTTCATTTTCTTCTCTGGACAGAAATGACTTGGCTGTTCATGGATTTACTGTTTTGGAGAATTTAATTTTTCAAATTAGAAGTATCCTTCGATTTGAAAGATTGATTTCAGAAAAGCAGAATGGAATAGTAGTGGTGGGAAAATCAAAATGGAAATTTAGTATGGTCCAGGAAATGCGTATTTCATTTTCTGGAACTATTTGTCCCCAGAATATAGACCTTGCATATACCTAGTAATATTTATTGTGCTCTTCAATCTGTTCCAATATTTTTTGCGTTTGAAAATAAAGCTAAGCAGACTTATACTTTGAATCATTGGCCCAATTCATTTAATCTTCTTTTGTTATATCTAGTTTGCAGCTATCATTTGATAGCTGCGTAATACAGTATCATATGATTACATTTGTGTTCTATTCCTAACCTAATGTATTAAAGGCTATGTGATTTTTTAAAAAAAATATGTAATTTTATGCCGTACAAGTAATGGAATAACTAAAGGGGAAGAGTCTAGGTGAAATTTTTGGGCACTCTTAAAACCCTTCATTTGGTTACAGAAGAACTCGGAAGTGATGAAGATGATATCGATGAAGATGGACAAGAGTATTTAGAGATTTTGGCAAAACAGGCTGGAGAAGATGGAGATGATGAAGATTGGGAAGATGATGATGCTGAAGAGACAGCACTGGAGGGATATTCAACTATTATTGATGATGAAGATAACCCTGTTGATGAATATCAAATATTTAAGGCAATTTTTCAGAGTAAGAGCTGCCATAGTTTTATTGCAAATCTCTATTCCCATGTCTGCTGAAATGTGTATTATTAATGTGTCGTACTTGTAAGAAATATGGGAATTCAAGGGATGTGTGTAATTTGAAAAGCTCAGAGGAGATATTTAAGGAATTTGCAAAGCTACAGCTTTTCAATCAGGAATTTGAAAAGCATTCAGCAAATCTGAAATGAGTCAGGTTTGATGGAAGTCTATAGCAGAATTATTAATAGATACTTTACTGTTTATTGTAAAGATTATAGACTGTCAGGCATAAATATTTAGGTTATCTTGGCTAGAGCAAATGTTTTATTACTACAGTGGTCCCTCTACTTACGAATTTAATCCGTTCCAAATGCACATCTGTAAGTTGAAAAATTTGTAAGTCGAAAATTGGTTTCCCATAGGAATGCATTGGAAATGGATTAATTCGTTCCAGAG
>JANHFR010008155.1:862442-873696 GCA_032468015.1 Mimophis mahfalensis | reverse complement strand
GATTTCAGACAAGGTGGAACAGTGGCTTGGGCCAGAGACTGATTAAAAATCTTCGTAAAGGTTTCTGCCAGTTGTTCCGAACAGTATCTCAGCACCCTACCAGCCACTCCATCGGGGCCCATGGCTTTCCTCGTATTTATCTCCTTTAGTGTTCTCCTCACTTCTCCCTCTTCCACTCTAACAACATTTCCTTTGGGAGATTTCCTCTAGGACTGACTTTAATTGAGCAAATTAAAATCTTTAAATATTTGGGAATAGTAATTTGGGAGTCTCTCGGGATTATACTGTTCAAAATGCCCCAAATTGGCTACTGCCCTGTGATCATTTTGGAGGGCCATTATTTAGATTGCCTGCTATTTTTCAGCAGACTTTCATATACATGTTTAATTTGGGCCCATCTGGGACTCTATAACTCTGCTGCCCCTCTGAGGGAGTACAAGCTAAATTCTTAAGGACTGTTTTTGCAGTAGTGCAAAATGTCCCTAGTACAGTCCTTTGTCGTGAGGCAAGCATGGTTAGAATGGGATTTATATTTGCATTTCCCTTTGTATTTTTTTTTATTTTTTAGAATGGTTAATCTGAAAATGTACATCTGGGACCTTAATTCTTATGGATAATTTTGCATCAGCTTGGAGAAGATCAGTTCCACAAATTATACAGTTATGGTCTATTGTAAGATGAATTACAAATACGGCATTACTAAAATGTGGTGGATTTATATTTTTAAAATAGGTTTTGGCTATAGAAACAATTTGATTTGTTCTCTTCCCAGAGATATTTTCTTCAGTAGTCTATATCTTTATTTTAGACCAGTAAATTATCTAAATCGGATAACTAATCCTAAATCTAATGATAATAGTTAGCACATTTTAATGCACTCCCAAAAACATTACTTGATGAAACAGTTAATAATGTCTCCTAGTCTTCCAGATTTTGTCCTTGTGATGAAGGGATGGTAGAAAATATGACTCATGTATAACTTCATTGTTCATTATATAAAGATACATGGTTATATTTTATCCTTTTGTTTATTCCAGGTTGTACATACTTATTTTATGTATACTTATTGTTAACTTACAGTATGATTCATTTTATTTGAAAGTAGCCAGATTTTGTTTTATTTCCTACATCATTTGTGTCTATTAATTAACTTGATATATAGACATGGTTATTTATTTAACTTTTATTATTTATTTTTTAATCAAATTTTATTTTATAATATTTTACATTTTTAAAATCTTGTGTTTATCCTTTATGCTTTTCTAAATAGAATATTGATCATTTTTGTCCAACTGATTGACTCTTTTTTCTTTTGAAAAAATGTTTTCATGTAGGAAAATATTACTACCTGTTAAGGGGTTCTGACATGTACAGAGGTCATAGAAATGCACAAAACTTTGAAGTGCTAGAACCCAGAATATCTTGTATGCTTATTTCTAATTGCATACAAATTAATGAATGGCTTTGTTGCAAGTGATGGATGGATTTGGACTTGAACAGGGACTCTAGACTATGGATTTTTCTTACACCTTCTTACCGAGACTCATGATAACAAAGTGATACTGTTCAGAGCAAATTGGCCAAATAGATCAGGTACAACTGATAGGAGTCCTGAATATTGGCAATTTCATTTTTCTCTGAAGTCAGTGCAACAGGTAGAAATCAAAGTAGTTGAATATAAAGTGCTGATACTGTATGGGCATGTGAACACCATATATGCAATGGTCCCCATTGATTTTCTAGAGAAACTGAATGCTGGTGACTAGCATTAAAATGGTTACTCAAAAAGTGGAGTCAGGAAAAAGACTTATTGATGACTTCTTTCATTTATATTTTTAAATAGCATTCAGGTAATTTCCTTGTAGCTGAGAAGGTATAATTATGAACATAACCCGTCTCCTCAGTTTATACACAGCCATTTCCCCTATTGCTCTGAAGTCACAGAAAAGTACCATAGGAATGTCAGACCCAATTAAGATCTGCTAAATGTTTGGTGTGCCTCTGTTTTAAGGCGATGGTACAGATTAGAGCTATAATTGACCTGGGCTTTGTAAGATAATTATATGTAGAAATGGAGCATAATTAATAATGCAGCAGGATATATATGGATCATTTGTGCTGTATGTATCTGAAGATACAGAGTCTTGGGTTTCTCACTTCCACAATCTGTTTATTGTTGCAGTGGCAATTTTTCTGGAGCTGCTGATGCTCCAGTTTCTGGATAAGTAGTCAGCTGGGCTAGAGGGAAGCTTTTTCCATGATTGAAATGCCATTTAGGAGTTTATACTAAACATGAGAGGTTTTCTTCAGGTTAGTAGCCTTAAAAGTAGTCACTTTTCAGTATTTGAATGCAGGGAGTGCCCAGATTTCCTTGCTGTAACAAACATATATGCCAAACATTTCTGTGAAAATGGCATATACTTGCTGGTGCTAACAAAAATAGGAGCGAAATCTGGCCTTGTTAACGCACATATGTTAATTTGTTGAATTTTCCATTTATTTATTTGCTGAATTTCTTCTCATTGGTTTTGTAAAATTAACCATAATGGTATTATAGCTTCTTTTTTTAAGAAGTGATTCAGAATGATTGCTGTACATTTTCTCTGTCTGCTTCTTCTTGTTTCTCTTTTATGTGACCTCTGTTTTTCCCTTTCTATCAGCTTTGACTGTGCAGTGGAAAATAGCTTTCAGATTTCATTTAATGTTAATTTCAGTTGTCAAAGAAAAAATACTTTTACCAGGTTCCTGGAATCTATTTCTTACTAAAATCCCAAACACTGCAAAAAAATAAAAATAAAAATAAAAGTCTGAAAACAAGGAACTGAAAATTAGTTCCTCCCAGGGAGGTTGTTGCATGATTTTAGTCCCTTTATTAGGCTTTGTGTTTGAGGTTTGGAGCAAGGCTTCCATTAGCCAAGGCTAGGTCTGAATGACCTACCACAGCTCTGTTTCCATGGCAGGTGAGTTTCAGTTTATCTCAAACACAAGTCTTTGGAAAGAGTTTGGAGAGGGGGCTGGTGCTGGCAGGGATCAGAAATCACCTTGTCTGATGGAGGAACAAAAGTAGTAAATGGGGGTGTTAGCCAATAGAGGATATGCTCAATTACCTACACTTGACATATTGACATTTGAGAGGAAGTATGCTTCTTCAGTGGAAGACCAGGGATATGTTTTCAGTAAGGGACCTGTCCTGTCGTCTGACACTTCCACTGATGAATCTGGGATTTATATGGTTATCCCTTGCATGGGTTTTTCAATCTTACAACTAATAGCTTCTCCAACATACAGATATGTGCCCTTAATTAATTCCAGCAAAAGGAAACCTGTAATAAATAGCATCATTTCAAGGAATTAGAGCAGCATCCTTTCTAATCAGGAGGCATTACCATTTTTCTTACAGCTATTGGACTGTAAATGACCTCTTCTTATTGAAAATATTAACTATCTATGTGTGTGTGTGTAATGCCAGATGGGCATTTCTTCCTTGAAAGGTGTAAGGTCTTCACTTTACATTGTGATTTTGAACTCTCAGCCCCCAGTCAATAAGCTGGTTTGTTTTTTTCTTAAAACTTTGTCATTGTCTGGAGTCTCTTTTCCTTTGAGCTTCACATCTGGGGTCTTCTTGATAGCCTTGTGAAATGTTATGAGAGTCTTGAGCTTTCTGTCACCCGGTTTTGCTGGAGGCCAGCCAGTTTTAACTGGCAGAATAAAGTGACCCTTGTAACTTGTCACTTCTAGGATATTGCAGGCAGCTGTGTTCAAAATTTGCATCTGGAGGAAAAACATAATGCATTTTTAAATACAGCTCTAGCTTTCTTTACTTAAACAAATCATTGCATTTCTTCCACTAATTGGTCTTTCCAGTACTTCACAAACAATGATGTTTATTTGAAAAGGCTCAGAGATGACCAACAAAGGGTAGCTTTCTAAAAATAGGTCTTCTTTATCCCATTCTACTTTCTTATACTTTATCTTCCTAAACTGTGTGCAGGTGTACAAACAGTTTTATTAAGATAGATGACATTTGCTTACTAACATTTCTGAATTGCAAGTGACCAACTGTAGCTAGCAACAATATATTTAAGTAGTTAGAGCTTTTTAAGATAAAGAACTGAAGCAACCATGCAGAAGAATACTAACTTGCAAAAAACAGGATGGCTGAAGTCTTTGTGGCTTGATTAGGTAATAAAGATGTATGTCTGCAGACTACTTTATTTAGCATCCACCCTTACATTTCTGGATAAGATTTGCATGTTATAACTACTTATTAAAACCCCTTTTCAGCCTTTTCTCTCTTGGACCAGCCACTGTAGCATGGAAACATGTTGATGAATGTGTGTATCAGACTCCTACATTCTCTTCCACTTTTGGAAACTTGGAAGTTCCAACAGAACCGAATAAATATATGTAACTCAGAGCTGGATTATGGAATCCTCATTGCTTCTTAAGTTTGATTGTTTGCTTGCAGATGTTCCATTACTTGACTAGATAACATCAGGGTACACTTGGACATATAGAAAGGAAGTTCACTGCATCTTTTCTTTTGGTATGGAAGGCTGAATCCTGCCATCAGAAATAGTCAAGCTTTCTGTTACTGCTGTATGTTCCTCTTGATCACATTTTTTGAGGAAAGCATGATAAAATCATTGACATTTATGGACTATGGTAGGGTAAAGAAGTTAATACTGACTGAATATCACCGCTGACCTGTTGGAAGCAATGTCCATCTGGGTTCAGTTCCAAGTGGGTTGGCGGGGGGGGGAGGGGGGAGAAAGACACTGGAAACATGGAGGCAGTTTGGAAAGATGATTTAATGGTGGACAGAATCACATGCCTTGGAGCTCTTGGGCGAAGAAAAAAAGCAAAGAGGTGCTGAGAGTCCCTGGGTTTTATACCCTCTCTGGCTTTGAACTTCCTGGGGCACAGAAAGACTATCCTGATTGGTTTCTGTCAGAGGTCATAGCTAGCTTTTTAGGTTGTCTGTGTACTAAATTTGGTTGAAACTTGCTGTGTGATGCAGTAAAGGGCAATTGAATGGCTCTGCCTGAAGGAGATAGATCTTTGTTATATAGAATAGACTGGCCCAGGCCTCAGTGGCCCATTAACAAAGTAGGGGGCTTGGTTTCTGCCTCTCTGAGTTTCTACTTCTCTTTTAGGGAAAATATTCTGCCTTTTTTGTATATCCTAAAATATTTCATTTTTTTAGGAGAGGGGTGGGTTTTATCTTCCAACAGAGTCATCCCATAATATATCAGACCTGACTTAGTACAGAAAGTCCCTAAGATGTAAGTATTTTTCTTCCCTGTGAGTGTTTTCTTCCCTTTCTGCCATTGTCCCTCTTTCTGATTTTTTTTGGCCTTGAACTTTTGTATCTACTATGATCTCTAACCATTATATCATAATGCTGTTCAAAATCTTGATCTCTCAAAATGTTCTGGCTCATTCATAAGCTGAATTTATTTTCTTATTTGTCTTAAGTTTTGAGGTGGTTGCTGAATTAATTGGAAACCTATCTTCTTGTCCTCCTCTTCATTTTTCTTCCATCTTCCATCTAAGCATCTCCCAGTCCTAATTAAAATGATCAAGCATGGCCATGGATAAAATCCTTGGTTTGAACACTGATAAGTGGATGACTTTATTTCTTTGCTTTCTCCTTTTTATTTTAGGTTAGACTCATGAATTCATTGGACTATTACACTATGTATGTTCTATTTCCTTATACATTGTTTTGATTATACTATGATACCTAATGTATATGTGCTTAATACCCATTCTGCTTTTAAAATAAACTGTTCTTTTCTTCCTGCATTTTAATTCTTAATAAACAACCTGTTAATGCTTTTGTCTGACTGCCTGATTCATTGAATATCATGAAGTCCATTTTCCAAGAGCACACAGTGATTTAAAGTTAAAAGTACCTTGTATTGTTAAAGTTGAATACATAGAATTCACACATGCAAATCAAACAATACATAGTTCAACACTCTATCTACAATTCATTAAATGCTACTAAAATTGATATATCCTTGCTTATGTATGCTATGTAAGAGATGTAATTTCTTCCACACAAAGGTTGTTTTTAGAGTTTAATGTTTTTGCTGTGTGATTATTGCTGAAGTTTAAGTAAAGGCTTTCCCCTTTCCTTTATATACAAACCCAATTACATTTGTGTCTTTTCAAAAGGAACTCTCTTCAGTTTATTGATGAGCTAATCCCAGATTAAATCAAGATTTGTTTCAACAACAGCTTGCTGAAGAAGCCAGAAAATACATCAGAGCACATTTGCACAAAATATAAGGCATAATGTTTAAATGTAATAAATATTGCAGTTAGCTTTAAGGTGTCACTTGGGCTTGGTCAGTTAGCTACAGAGTGGTTTTTGTTTTTTAGCCTTAATCATGATCTGTGGTCCTAATTTATTCTTGGCTACTTTATCTAGCTATTTTAACCCATGTTGTCTAAATAGTTAATACCTTGCAAGCTGCCAAGTTGCTTTGTAGTCTGCATTTCTGGTTGGTTTTCTCTTTTTTTACTAGCAGTTTCTGACTTCTGGGATTTCTTAGAGACTTAAGGCAGAAACACAAACAAATAAGTTAGGAGACCACAAATAGACCAGGACTTTCATTTGCACATCATGTTAAGCTACTGTTGAATACAAAAAGAAAACCTTGTTACTGTATTTAGGAAACCATAGCAAATAATAATTTACTATCCTAAAACATTAGGGTCTATGATAGCTCACTGTGCCCAGCTCACCACAACCAACTCACCATGGCCAACTCGTCATGATCAACTTATGCAGCCACCTTGGTGTAGGATAACTCGCCATGGCCTACTTGCCACAGGACAACTTGCTGCAGGACAAGAGTTACACTAATATTGAAAATATTAATAGAATCATTAAAGAAAGGATGCCAAAGGAGGGGCAAAATAAAGTGTGAATGAATGACAAAAATTAAAATAATTTTTAAATTATTTAAAATAATTAAATGGTTGATTTGCTCTGCAGCAAGTTGTCCCGTGGTGAGTTGTCCATGGTGAATTGTCCCATGGTGAGTTGGCTGTGGTGAGTTGTCCCATTCCACTTACACTATACTAGACAAATCACATGTATATTTCCTTCCTGCAATATGCATGATGGCATATTGCAGGGAGGAAAACATACAAGGTATCTCGGAGGAGAAAGCTGGAGACAATTTTGTAATAGATAAAAGCATTACCTCCCAGCATGAGAAGTTCACTATTCCAGCCACCAAATCAACCGTGATAATCTTGGAAACTGCTAAGTAGCAGGAATAAATGGGAACTTTGGCCACAAGAATATCTCTTTTGCTGCCTCCTCCTCTGGCTGCTGGGTTTTGAAGAGAACTGTCTACTTCCATGTTGATTTGGCATCCCAGTTACAGATCCATATGTCCAGTAGTGGGCAGTATGCATACCATCAAGCGTTTGCTGCAGAATTTCAGGTTATTTAAAAGGTTCACATTTTTTTTTAAAAAAGCAAGAAAAGGGATTTTTAAAAAAAAGCTTTATGTAAGTACAATGATATGATAAGAACGTTGATTCTTGTTCATGAAATGTAGCCACAGAGAGATAAAAAGTAATAATTAGTACAAATAGTCTCCAGTTACGAACATAGTGGAGCCTGCCAATTACATTTGTAATGGGAGGATTTGTAGGACTGAATCACGTAACTTAAATATGATCACTCCCTGCTTTCCCCCATGCAGTTGCTAATCAAATGTGTGGGTCATTAAGTGCACAAGGTACCACATGGTGAGGAAGGCCGTGGGGGGCCTAGTGTTTTCCCTGACCCACTGAGATATCTCATGCTTACCCACCACCTCCATCGTGCCAACCGGGTCACTTACCTTACATAGATTTTGATGATCAACACAGCTGTCCCCTCTCCAGGCCCTCTGCTGTGGTTATGCCTTGAACAAAGGCTTCCCGGGTCCTACAGGGATAAGAGATTGCATCCCTATAGGCTCCAGTCATTTTTGCAAAAAGCCTCTGCCAACAAGAATGGAGCCTGGGACAAGTGTACTGAAACACCAAGTAGACCAAGAAACCAACGTTTGCTAGATCTTTGCAAGGTGAATAGCCACAGAGCCTGTGGAGACCTGGCCAGGGCTGTGTGGGAATAAGCAGGGCAAATGTTCCATAAGTGTGAATGTCTGCCATGATGCTGCAACTTTCGTAATTTCTGACTGTGTCGTAAGTACTTGGAGTTGTGTCCTTACTTTGAAAAGTCACAGAATGAAGCATGGCTCCATAGTGGGTGCAGACGCAATCTGCAGAGCTCTGCAGAAAGTGACTGAAAACCTCCCTATTTAGGGGTTCAAATTGTGCAAAAAGATCCCAAACTGACCCCAGAGAGGAGGGGTCAGCATGCCTTGGAAGATCGCAAACTGCCGAGGATAGCCAACCGGGAGACTCGGAAGATAGGGGAGGTTTTGACGGCCATTGAGCAACAAGCCATTGAGCTGTCAAAGCTGCAGAACATGCTGGAGGGTGGAGTTACAGCAAAGAGGGACAAAGTATTAAGGTGGAACGGAGGAGAGACTGATGGATGTGGAAATTCGGGGTAAGCTCAGAAAAGAGTAGCGTCCAACATAAGAGAAGGATTAAATGGCAGAGTGAAAGAAAAAAAAGGGTGGTGAATTATCTTGTTTTCGGGACCAGCAAAAAAAAAAAGGGAAAGCTGTTTTGCGAGGTGAAATAGAGTTTGAGATGCGAAATGGAGGCTTGGATTTCCCATTTGTGGAGAGGAGTCCCTTGACAAATGATTGTTGGTAGTTGGACTGTTGGTAGTTAGACAAATGATTGTTGGTAGTTGGACTGACTTGCAGTTCCTAGTGGAACGCCATATTGAACATCTGTGGTCTTCTGAATGAAGGACTGAGACTTTGGGACTGAGTTTACACATTGATAGAGTTGTTATTGAGAGAAGAGAAAATATCTGCATAGTTTTAGATACTTTGGAATATTATGAAACAAAATTTGGGAAACAAGTAGCTCTAATTTTCTTAGACGCACAGAAGGCGTTTGATAATATGAATTGGGACTTCCTATTTAACCAACTGGAAGATATGGATTTTGGGGATAATTTTGTTAATACAATTAAAAATAATCTATTCAGACCCAACAGCAAAAATATTGTTAAATGGAGAGACAACAAGGAAATTTTCTGTTCCAAAAGGTGCAAGACAGGGATGCTTGCTTTCCCCAGTGCTGTTTATATTGACCCTGGAAGTGTTAAATAGGAAAGTTAGGGAAGACCAGGAAGTAAAGGGGTTGAAAGTGAAAAAGGAAGAATATAAATATAAGCTTTCGCAGATGATTTGATGTTTATTTTGGAGGACCTGAAAGAATCAGGATTAAATTTAATTAGGAAAATTGAGGAATTTGGAACAGTGGCGGGACTAAAGATAAACAAGGAAAAAATGAAAATGCTGACTAAAAATATGATGGAAGAGGAAAAAGGGTTTGAAAAAAACAATTGGGATAAGGAATACAAAAAAATTAAATACTTGGGGATACAATTAACATCCAAGTGCTCGTTTTTGAAGGAGGATAATTATGATAAATTAAAAGTTATAATAAAAAGAAACCTAGAAAATTGGAAATATCTGCATTTGTCACTTCTGGGGAGAATTGCAGCTGTAAAAATGAATATACTTCCAAAACTTCTATATCTATTTCAGGTGATTCCAATTAAACTAGGCAGGACATTTTTTTCAGGAAATAGATATAGAATGGTATTGAAATTTATTTGGCAAGAAAAGAAACCTAGAATTAGATTGAAAGCATTGCAGGACGATAAAAGTAGGGGAGGATTCAACCTGCCAAACTGGGAATTATATCACCAGGCGGCAGTAATTGTATGGATTAGAGAATGGGTTAAGCTGAATAATGAGAAATTATTAATATTGGAAGGCCATGATTGTTGCTGGGGTGGCATGAATTCCTTGGGTATGATAAAACTGCGGGACATAGATGTTTCCGAAGTCATTTTGTCAGGGATGCTTTGATAACGACTTGGACAAAAATAAAGAGGGAGCACTGTATGAATACACTGTTATGGATAGCACCCCTGGAGGCATGGATATACTTGACAACAATAAAACACTCAGAAAAATTTATTAGGTATAGGGATATTTTGGATGCTAGAGGAGAAATAAAATTGAAAGACGAACTAGTAACACAAGGATTAGAGTTAAAGTGGTGGTCTTATTTGCAGCCGCAATCAGCATATGAAAAAGATAAGAAAACCTATGGGTTTGCCAAAAAGTTTAATCAATTAGATTTAATTTTAATGAGAGCAAATGAAAAATTGATTATGAGAACTTATAAATACTTACTATTATTTAAATTGGAAGAACAGGTAAAAGAAAATAGGTTAACTTGGGCAAAAAATTTCAGACATGCTATAAATTTGGATGATTGGCAGGAGCTATGGGATAAAAATTATAAATTGACATTATCAACAGCATATAAGGAGAATGTATACAAAATGTTTTACAGGTGGCACTATTCTCTGGTAAACCTGGCAGGAATGAAGAGAAATACCAAAGCAAGATGTTGGAAGTGTAAGCAAACTCTAGGGTCTTATTTTCATATGTGGTGGAGCTGTACCAAGGCACAAAAATATTGGAAAGGAATAAAGCACTGGTTAGAGGAAATGTCAAGAGAGAGAATTGATTGGAAACCAGAGATTTCTTTACTAGGAATGCTCTCCCAAAAATTAAATAAATCAATTGAATATTTAATGTTACATGTAGTGACGACTGCCAGAATCCTATATTCTGAGAATCCTATATTCAGATGGGGAAAATGGAAAAGATCCCCAGTGAACAGCAGAGGTTAGATAAGATTTTACAATGTGCAGAAATGGCTAGGCTGATGCTGAAGATAAAAGGGAAGGCTGATCCGGAATATTATAAGATGTGGGAAACTTTCTATAACTGGCTAAGAAATGAATATGGAGCCTGGGAAAAGGGGGAAACAAAAGCTGACTTGAGAATACGAGATATTAATTGTATATAGATAGGGAATAGGCAAGAAATGACATGTTTGAATAATTACTAGAAGGTAGTAAAAATTAGAGGTATAAGGTCAATCTTTAGATACATATACCTCAATGTATCAGAGATTTTTATATCGTATTTTTTTTTCTTTTTGTAATTTTTGTACTGTATGTTTTTGTTGCTATGTATTTCGTTTTTGTTCTCTTCTTTTTGTTTGTGATTTT
>JANHFR010008155.1:812616-823303 GCA_032468015.1 Mimophis mahfalensis | reverse complement strand
CACGCCGGAAAGAGCGGAGGTCAGGAGCCGTCCGAAGGTCAACGGGAAGTTGGTTCCAAAGGGTAGGAGCGCCCACCTTCTCAGGCCAGGCACGGAGTGATGGCGAGGGCAGGGCAGGGGCCAGTCAGTGGTGTGATCAGCCACTAGGGAGCCACAGCAGAGGGCCAAAAGAGCCACATATGGCTCCAGAGCCACAGTTGGCAGACCCCTGCTCTATGTCGTACAGCTAGCCAGATACTGTATTTAAGGCATAAAGTGAAACCTATTTTGGTATGAAGGGTTCAATGATCTCCAAGAGATCTTTTAACTCAGTGTTCTCAATCTGAGGTCCACAGACTCCTGGAGATCTGTAAAGGCTTGAAGAAATCTTATGATTTAAATCTTGGTCTGTGGCCATAAAAGGTATTTAAAAGGGGGGGTCCATGATGAAGAAAAGGTTGAGAACTCAACAGTCGAGGGTCAACAGTCGAGGGCATATTCTGCCATTTAGAAATTGTTGTATACTTATACATTAAGCCAATATAAGTACTATCTCAGGAGTAGTCTGGTAGCATCTTTTCTGACTAACAGATTTTTCAAGAAAGAAGGGTTTTGTGAGCTCCAGCTCACGTTCTCAGAGGCATAAAGTGGCCTAAACAGATGAAGTGATCTGTAGCTCATGAAAGCATATGCCTTTTAATAGAATTTATTACTTGGGAAAAGGGTTTCTGGTTTCTTGATTTTTGGGGGGGTCAACATTGACTAACACACCTGTCCTCCTTCAATAGTTAAAAACTGAAATCTTTATCTTAAAATAATGTCTGGGAGGTTTTGTATATTTTAAAGGGATGATATGGAGTTAGGGTTGTGAATCTCTGGTGCTGCCAATTAACTTAATTGACAGACTAATTCTAGAGGAAGAGAGGACAATATTTGCATCTGCATCAGTTTGAATAAGAGTCAGATGGCAGGAGGTAGTTGCCTGAGGCATTATTCACATCTTATAATATTTTATGTTCTGTGTAATCAGCATTTATTCCAGAGCCCATGACAAAACAGAGCTCATTACTATCTCTTAGCTTGGCACAACTATTCTGAACCTGACGTTTTCCAGATACCATGATGGCAAACTTCAGGAATCCCAGCCAGTGTGACAACACACAATAATCCCAAGGGACACTTAAGAAGATTGATTTAACATTAACATTTCTAGAGATGTTCAGTATATTCCTTCTACATTTAAAGATTTCAAAGCAAAAGTAGTGATTGAGTTGCTGTACAGTTATCAAGTATAAGCCCAAATGGAATTAGGTCTTTGGGGTTTTTATTAATGGCTAGTTGATTTACAAAGGTTGTAAATTACCCGACTTTGCCCAGGTATAGTCGTCCTGTAGCCAGCTGACTCCCTAAGGTTTCAAAAGGCCTCACCTCATCCCGGCCAAGGCCTTCATATCACTCCTCCTTCCCTTCTCAGCCCTCACCTCATGTATATGAATGTCCTGTAGCCAGCTGCCTCCCTAAGGATTCAAAAGGCCTCACCTTGTCCCAACCTAGGCCTCCATATAGGTCTCAGGAGGCAGGCATAGCCTGACGCTGCTCTCTGGCACCCCTTGTGGTGTCCTTAAGGAAAGAGCTTAAGCCAGGCTTGAGGGAAATCCTGGGGGTCAGCACTTTGCTAGGATTTTTAGGGGGCAAAGACCCCCCTGACAGCGTTCCTGCCCCCTCACTGCTTTTCTCGAGAGGGTAAGCTTTCTGCAAGGCAAGTTTGCCTGAGATCTGTCCAGCCATTAAAAACTGTATACAGAACATACATACACACACACAATGTCTGCTGGTCCTCCTGCCCGCCCACCACAGTCTCTTTTATCAATATAAATTATTCAGAACCTTATTTGCGGATTTTCTCTGTGTGTCTATTACAGAATTGTTTTTGGAGTTTGGATTTGAGGCTTGAACTTGGATCAATTTATTTCATGTTTTGACTTAGGTGATGTGAGTGCATCAACCGTACTGCTAAATAGTTTATCTTTTAATTAGCAAATAACTTTCATATGGGCTGGTTTTAATTTTTGCCCCCAACTCTGCTTTTGGAGTAGGTATTGAAATAAGTTCGCTGAACATTTATACTCTTGGGGATTTTACGAAGAAACAGAGAGACATATTCTTTTGCTGAGTTTATATTACAGAGATATCCACTGTGTTCTAATCTTTTTTTTTTTTTTTAGTCTAGTAAATATATCAGGCAGGTCTCACAAATTCTATGTACAGTATCTTTTTCTTCTATCAGATGAGTTTCTAGCAATTTCTGTAAAGAGATTGTTTTCTTTCATTGCTTCTCGTGGATCAAACCAATAGCTTTGATGGTTACTTTGTGCTATATATCAGTTGATATTCGGTGAATAGCTTCCTGATTTTAAGTTTTGCTCTGTTTATTATTTGTTTCCTTGTTTTATTTTATCACTTATGCTAGCTGAAGCCTGTTATAAAATAAAATCATGTCATTGCCCTGGCATAATTTGTGGAACTCTATAAATTTGTACCTTACTCAATATTTACTATTTTTACTTTGTATCAGATGAGTTTATTTAAGTTAACAGATCAGCATTTAGAATAGTAAAGGTTTGTCAGTGTATACTTTAAATTTGGTATGTAATGGATTCATATATTCAATCAATTCAAGCTGCCTGTCATGTAGAAATTTTAATTAAATAATAATTTTAAAAATTATATATCCTAGAAAATTAAAAGAAGTCCCACAATATGATTGTTTTTAAGTGTGGTTTGCAAGGACAACAAAGGCTTATCTACTTTTTGTGATAATAGATGTTGGTTGCTGCTGTATAAACAGAGCTTTTCAGGTAGTGTAAACTACATCAAATATGTTTTCAGAACTGTAGTTGTAGACTTCCTACAGAAATCATTTAATATAATTTGTTTTATAGTATACAAATCCTTAAATGTTTCACAACAGGAAAATTGGCTGTTTTAATCTAATTGATACTTCCAAGAAAGCCATGCTAAAAACTATGAGGTAAAAGCTTTAGCGACTTTTTAATTAAAATTATACTGTTGATAGAAATAATTTCAATGAAACAATATGACTGCAACGGTGAGAAGTACATAAACCTGGTATATGAATTATAATACACCCCACTGTTTTTGAAAAAGACTGCTGAGGGAGTCTATAGGAAAACTGTTACATGCAAATACTATGATTTCTGTGCATCATCTTCTGGAATTGGCACAGAAATAATGAATATTCTAACTCAGACTATCCAAATAATGTAATAGTGGTACCAAAACTGAAAGATTCAAGAGAACAATTTTCAAAAAACAAATTGCATGCATAAATTCCTGGCAAATTGGAGATGGAATGACTGGTAGTGTTGGAATGAAACAGTTTGACTGCATTAGCTCTTCATTCTGAGGTGCTAAGCAAACAGAAAGATTGAAAAGGAATTGTTTCTAATCTACTGATTTCTAAATATTTTTTCAAAGATCTTGCAGTGTGATAGTCTAAGTTCTGATTAATATCCAATATCCCTTTCTAATTTTAGCATTCAAATTACCTAACGTGACTGTAGTATTCCATGAACTTTTTAGTTGTATTTTTCTGATCCATTTTTTTTTCAACGCTTAGCTAAATTTGGAATTATGATCCTGTCGTTTTAATACACTGCATCAGGTGAAAACATTTTTTAAAATGTTTAGATGAATAAAAGGACTGGCTAGATTGACATTTCCTCCTTTCTCATTCTGAGAATTGTTTGCAGAGTCAGCAAGTCATTTCTGCTCAATTCTTTACTGAAAAGAGCAACCTCTCCCCCACTCTTTCCCTCGGTCCCTCCCTCCCTCTCACACATATACATACTCCCTCTCTTTTTTCTTAATAGTATGCAGTTATTGGGTATTGGCATCACCAGGGGGATGGGTTTTTTTTTAAGCAATTGTGTACTAAATAACTTATATGTTTTACACCCCAACAAAGCAAAATATGCCATGGATGGTGGATACAGACAGACACGAGAGCCAGTTTGATATAGTTGTTAAGGCATCTGGGTAGAAACCAGGAGACCGTGAATTCTAGTGCCTCTCTTGACATGAAGCGTGACTATGAACCAGTGACTCAGCCCTAGCAAACAGGCAGTGGCAAACCACTTCTTAAAAACTTTGCCAAGATAACTGTAGAGACCTAGGAGTCAACACTGATTGAAAGGAAATTTGTGTATGTGTGTGTGATATGTATGCAAGTATGTGTGTAATATTAATAGATTACTTGTGATAGAAATATTCCCCCCCAAAAATTCAAATTCCTTCCCAAGTTCTTACTTCTGATATATTTCCTAGGAAGAATAACATGTTTTTAGAAGTGCACAAGCTTGAAATGAGGAAGTTGTGCAAGGCAGCTTTGTGCTGTTGGAGTTAACTTGGTTGTATTTAAAACTCCTAATTTTGAGTGATATACATTTTAGGTGTTATATCTCACCTAGTAGTATATTTTTCTTCTAGGCAAACCGAACTTTATGAAAACTCCTGAAGATCAGATTGGGATTTCTGGTGGTGTGGCCTCCTTTGTATGCCAAGCAACAGGAGAACCAAAGCCACGCATCACTTGGATGAAGAAAGGAAAAAAGGTCAGCTCCCAGCGATTTGAGGTATGTAGAGAATGAACATTTGCTTGGAATTTTGGGAGCATGCTCATATATTGAACAGAATTAAGTAGGATGAAACCTGAGGACTGGAAGGGGTGTTTTTTATATGTACATTTTTGATTAAGACTATGTTTTACTTTATACGCTGCATAGTTAACTGTGGGGTTTGCCGTGGTAAGATATGCAATAAAATAAAGTAGTTTACTACTGATGGTTAAGATGCGTATATAACTGCTTTCAGCACAGAAGCACTATGCTTCTGGGTATTAATTGTTGGAGAAGGAGAAGAGAATACTATTGCAGTTATGTTCTGCTTGTCAAGTTCCCAGTTAACAAGGCTTAATTATTCTTATTTAGGGAAAGCAGATTTCATCCCATTTTGCTGTAACTTCCATGTATAATCATTGTATCATTTCAGTGATGTGATCATTTCTTTCTACTTATGAATTGAAATTAGATTAATGTAAAGTCATTTAATTCCTATGTCTGCTAATATGGAGCCTTTGGGTGGAATTCAGTATCAAAGGAGTGGAAAAAAGCATGATTTTCTGCATTGCTTTCCATGGTTTCTTTTTGCTCTCCCAGATGGTTCTAAAGAAATCCCAGAACTACACAGCAGAATGTATGGAGTACCTGGTGACTGCAAGAGATTGATGCTATTGACCCCACCCAGTTTCATTTACAGAAATACTTCCTTCAACAAATTAAAATAAACTAAATATTCCAGTTTTTGCTATTAAAGATCAATTTTAGAGTAAGATTTTAAAGTAAAACAAAAACTCTTTAAGTAAACACTATTTTAATTTCTATGGAACAGACATATAAAGGCCCTATTTAACTATTTCTGCCTCTCAGGAAATGGGTCTCTATACTATACTTGTGTTTATGTTCCCTTTTCCTTTATTCAACCCTCATCCAAGTACCCATTCCCATTTTAATTTGACCAAATGGTGGTTTGTTACATTAGCCAAATTTTAGTGTGATAATTCACTCACTAAAGATAAGATTTAAAATGTTGATTTAATTAAATTTTAGTAGTATGGCACACTTTATTCCAGCAACCTTTGGAGGACCTTAAATACTTCTGGAAATCTATGAGCATATTTCATCTTACATCTTTAGTATTAATAAATGTTGAGTTGAATATCAGTTGCAACCACCCCTGCCTGTCTGCCTGTCTTCCTTCCTGCCACATTTGGCATTTTATCTATACCTAACATAGTAATTTTGCTTTTTGTTTCTCTTGGATAATACCAAATCTATCCATACATCTGCAGACATTATATAATATAGAAGTAGGATTTTATATTATCTAAAACTATAGCCATCTGGTTATGTCTGTTGATATAAGTTTTAACCACCATAACAGTCAAGGAGTTCTGCATAAAGGAATACACTTCATAAGTTATAGCTGAAAAATTTAACATGTGCAGAGGTAGTAGTCTTCTATGGATCAGTTGTACTAATGAATTGATAATAACTTTTCCCTCTCTTGAAAAAGGTTATTGAATTTGATGATGGATCTGGATCAGTTCTGCGGATTCAACCACTACGTGTCCTTCGGGATGAAGCAATTTATGAGTGCATGGCTACCAGCAGTGTTGGCGAGATAAACACTAGTGCCAAACTTACAGTATTAGAAGGTAGGTAGAACTTGTTTAGTTGCTGTGTTGCATTTAAATACTACATGTGATAGCAAAAGCAGACAATTTATACTTGGTAACAACTTTGCTTAATATTTTGATGAGAACAGAGTTTAATACTGTAAAATGAACTACTGTATGTAATATATGTGTGTGAGACCAGCAGTTTCTGTTTTCCCTCTGGTTTAAATGGGTTTTCTTCAATATATAAATAAATATGTATAAAGCTCTATAAAAATTGTTCAGCTTGTTTTACGTTTGTAAAAGTACAGTATAGTACAGAATCAGGTAGATATCTCTACACATTTCTGTTTTTATTTCTTCTGGTTGAGAGTCAGTGATATGGATCAGATACAGTCTGACCAGGAATATTATCTGGAAACCTCTGGTGTTTTCAGAAAAAAAAGATGCTAATTGGAAAGCAAAAGAAGAAAAAGAGAGGAGTGGCAGGATTTTGGCTATAACTGATTGGTTATGTGTTAATTGTTTTCACCATTTTATACAAATAAGTATATTTTCAGGAACTTGAAAAGGTAACTGTGTCCTGGTCTGAGCCCTGACTAGGACTGCAGGTCCAGTTCATAAATCTATTTGGATCCTTCCAAGAGCAAATCTATGAACATTTACTCTTTGATGAGGGATTTTAGTTGATCCTATATGATTATTTTCCAAGTAACTAAATTCATGACTAAGAAATTTTTTATATGAATAAAATGATAGCAAAGGATATTTTGATTCCTCAGATTTCCTTGTCACTAGAACCTTTATAAATTTAAGCAATTGTGTTGAGATTATAAAATGAGATTGAAGTTCAAGAAAATGCTATTTCAAGTCCATTTTATTAATGAAGAATAACTGGCTGTAAGGTTTGTTGATGTTTTAAAATTCTTTCTGATTGTGGATACTGGTGGCAACCCTGCAAAAATGGCCTCAAGAGTCCTCAGTTTGTTCTTGTTTCTCGAAGTAATAACGGAATGTAGAAATGCTCTGTTACATATTTTTTTTAATAATTGTTCAGAGAGTCTTGTGTGTTTTATCATGAATACATGCTACAAAAGTATTAACTGAGGTGTTATAAAACTTTACATTAAAGCAGAACTTCACATTCAGTGAGGATTTATTTAGTTTTATTGGTGTCATTTCAGATAGCTAATATAGGATTTGATTTATATTTTTGCCCTGGATTTTGACATTTGTTTTATTTGGTAATGTTCTCAATTTGATACATCTTAAAGAGGCAAACTGGAGCCAAGAATCCACACATAAGTGAATTTGTTGCAGTTGCTTCCCTGGCCTATCTTTATGTCTGCGTTTCTGTCTCTCTGGCTCCAGGTTCTCTTGATGAACTGAATTGCATACATATAATGTAATTGAAAATTATTTTTTTCTGTTGATGGGAGAAGAGGTAGATATGCAAACCTTTTCTTTTCTTTTTCTCTTGGGTAGCTGATAAGTTGAATAATGTATGAGTCATATTGAGCATATTCTGTCTTTTTCAATTATGACTTGCAACAGTGAAATACTCTTGCATGCCCAGCAGAAGAAAGGTTTGAGCAAAACAAGCAGAAAAAGAGTAGAATTAATAATCTCTCTCCCTCCCCCCCCCTTTCTCCCCCCCAAACACATACACAATAGAAGCTTTAGGGACAGTTAGTGGACATGATGTCAAAAATTAATAAATATGTGATTGAGTTGTAAGACTGGGGATTACAGCTTGCATTACAGAGCATTTTAAACAGCAGCATTATACAGAATGTAGAGAGGGAAGAATGTTGCGGTATTTCCTGTACTGCATCTAAATGAGTGACTTGCCTTATCTTCTTTTTAGCAGCTCTTCTGGGCAGGATAGAGGCAAGATCAGATTGGCAGCCCCTTCTGTATAGTGTAATCTGTATTCTTTCTGTGCTCATCTCCTAACAAAATGGGTTCCAGAAGGAGCACTAGAAAGAAAAGGGAATTAATCTGCTTTTTTCTTAGGCTTTTGGATTTGTGTTTATAAATTTAATTTCTTGCAAGCATATTAGTGGTGACAAACAATGGCTTTCACAACTGGAACTTCAATCCAATGTGGATAGATTTTATTATCACAGTAGCCTTAAGCAATTTATATCATATCAAGGCAGTCCGGAGGCAATAAATGTATGACTTAATTCTTCTGTTTTAAGCTGTTTTAACGAGAGTTAAATTTTTATCCTCTCCCCCCACCCCCATCTAAGTTATTTTTCTAAGGCTTCCTTGAAATGTGGCTCCGCGATTATGTATTAGCTGAACAACGGCTCCTCTGTGATTTGTTCAAATATGCTCATGATTTCTAGTTCTGCTCTTTAATGATATGAAAGATGGCGCTTCAGGTAAATTAGATTTTAAGTCAGTCCAACTTTGCTGGTTGTCTTTGCTTAGGAAGACAGGATGTCGCTGAGTAAAAATGGAGCGGAGTAGTGAATGTATTTATCATGTTTAGCTTGGAATTTAGAGAGGAGATTGTATAAGGATGAAAGAGCATATCTATATTTCAAAGGCTTATCGATTACTGAACTGTATCATAAGTTTAATTTCTATCACCATCTGCTGGCTTCATCCCAGTTGCTGGAGTCACCCAATATGAAATTTAGTAAATGATAAATATTTGACAGTTACAAATTATTTGTGCGGAAAGCTGCATCTCCCAAGACCTGAGACAATATGTTCTTGTAAAACTCAACTAACTCCAACTTCTCTGTTTCTACAGCAAACAGTTGTTAACTTTGTTTTGCCCATATACACACATCTCACGAGTTACACAAGAATCAGTTTGAAAACAAGGAAGTTTGTTCATATTTGTCTCACTCTCTATTATATGTTCCTGCCAAGAAATGGCTCTTCATTAGAAAATCAGAAAAATTAAAGAAAGATTACATTTGAATATTGCTTCTTAGCCCAAGCGTATAAATGAACATTATGGATCATTTTAAAATGTCGTGACACATTTCTATCTGATAAGTTCTCTCTAAAGTAAAATATCTCTAAAATGTTTAGGTTAAAACTTTCAAATCGTTCATATTATCAGGTCAGCCTAAAAAACTAGCTGTTGTAAGCAATGCTCTCATTTTACTTTTCTTTCGGTTCTGAAGCTTTTATTTTACCTTTTCAGCATAAAAACAGTTGGACTCACAGGAAATATAATACATGAAATAATTGTTAGGCATGTCGTATTCTGTTTTCCAGTCGTTAAGAGCTTCCAAAGAAACTTAACATCTTTCTTTCAAGTTTTCATCTTTAAGTATTTACACATATCTATGATCTTGGCATTCTATTCTTTAATTCTCTTACTTATGCCAAGCTCCCATATCTGTATAACATAATTTTGATGTCTCTTTTTATGCATTATCACTACTGGTTTCTATAGGAAACAGATAGCACCTTTCACAACATAGAAGGTTTTGAGTTATCAGCCTCTCCTGAAAAAGATAGTGTCATTGAATGTGTACAATTTATTAGTTTCTGTGTCTTATCACAGTTTAAATAAGTGACCAGTGACATATGAAAATATAACATTTCCACAATGACTAGTTCAACCAAGAAGACTTTTATACATAGTGTTATCAACTGAAGTTCATTTTGCAAGATACTTGAAGCAGGAAATGTCACTTCTGGAAAGTTTTAAAATTAATCTTTAAAAAATTAAAGAGAAGCCCTTCTGTGAAAATCCTGAACTAGAGATAGAAATGGACCTAATAATTGCCCTCTAGATGTTGATATTACTTTTCACCCAGTAATAGTTCCTTCATTTCAGATATATTATTTAAATTTAAAGTAGTCTTAGGAAAAAAACCTTACTATATATGAATTCAGGATATGGGGTGAATCTTCAGATTTAGCATAAGCTTAAAAATAAAGCAATGCATTTATTTCAGGTAAGCAGAAATATTCATTTATGACAATTTTGAATCAATATTCCAGGTAGGAAGTATCCTCTGTCACTACAGATAACAACTACTGGTACCTATTGAGATATTACTCAAGAGCAAGAGGGAGGTCAAGGCTGCTTATTTATTTATTATGAATTAAGAAAATCAAAATCTTCCTTTTATTTGTCCTGAAGAAATAGATTTGAACTACCAGTAATAAAAAAAAATATACAGCAACGGAAAGCAGTATAGTAAGGAAATTTTGATAAGGATGTTTTAATCTAATTCTGTAAGATGCTTAGTCATTTCCTGTTAGAGATAGCATATAAAGTGAAAAATAAATAAATAAGCAAATAACATAAAATCAACATCTCTATACTTCTTCAATAAGGCTAAGAGCCTCGGTGGTTCACGGAGATAATGCCTCCTAAATTACTACCAGCTGCCTACAGTTAGTGCAGGTTCGAGTCCCACCAGGCTCAAGGTTGACTCAGCCTTCCATCCTTTCAAGGTAGGTAAAATGAGG
>JANHFR010008155.1:680679-693623 GCA_032468015.1 Mimophis mahfalensis | reverse complement strand
GACAGGGAGCCGCAGCAGAGGGCCAAAAGAGCCACATGTGGCTCCAGAGCCACAGTTTGCAGACCCCTGGACTAGGCAACTTCTAAAATACCTTTCAACTCTAGGGCTCTATAATTTCTAAGAAAATGCCCTGATTTTTGTTTTGGTGGCTTGTGGTTCAGATACCTGTGTGGCAATCCTGACTGTTAACAAAAATCTGGAGGCTTGTGTGTACAAATAAGAACATCTTTTTAAATTGCTTAACAGTTGTGACGTGGGATCTGGCAAGAAAAATCTAAAATTCTTCAGACCTGAAGAAAAATGAACCAACTGCACTTTAGGAAATCCATGTTGAGTGTGTAGCCAATTAATTCCAGACTTTTCAGTGGCTATGTGAGGGCATTCCAAGATCAGCATCACATCCAAGTGAGGGCAACTTAAATCCGGTGCCGTTTCACTCACTGGGAGACTGGTTGCTATGCTCTGTTGTGGAAAGTCTCGACGTCAGTTAACTGCAGGTAGGAAGAAGATAGGGTTTAGAGTGTTTAATTACAGTAATAATTGGCAGACTGGGGAGAAAAGTGAGTTCTTAGCAGTTTTGCTGTTGTGCATGAGTGAAGCAATAATCCTCTTTTTTCCTGTTGATATGACTTGGAAGCCATGCAGGCTTCTGTGATGCAAACTGCTCCTCTGAGGTGAATGGGATGGATGGTAGTTAGAGAAACAGATAAACAGTCAGATTTATTATGTAACAGGATATTCACCTTTACATTGGCAATATGGGCTTTCTTTCTTTTTTTCCACCCATCCGTGAACAAAAGCACTGGCAAAAACAATCAAACTGTAAAGTGGAGATGGAATAACATCATCTTGGCTGTGGAGAATGCCAGTCAAAGCAGCTGGAACTGTTTCCACTGATTAAAAGCGGCAGCTATACTGCCCAGAGGAAAAGGCTCTACAAAAGAGCAAGGAAAGGAAATAATAAGTGTAAATAATTTAACCGTTCTTTAGGAAGCAAGTTAAATGCGCTTAAAATCTGCCTTCTTTGTATTTACAGAAACTCTTTGAGTGTCTTTCTTTGTTACCCATTGGGTGATCAGTGCTGTGAATAATGGAATGTGGGGAGCAGTTAATCTCAGATACACAGCATTTCTATGGTTACTGGTATTTATTGATCAATACACGGAATTTGAGGCTTTGTGTCCCGTTTAACCCTCTCTTTCTGTCTGTTTAAATTCCCCAGGTTTTTTTGTTTGTTTATTTTTTTGTTTTGGTGAGTGCTTGGTGTTTAGATGTGCAAAATCTGCATTAAACCTACACATACCATAAACTGCCTAGAAATTAGATCTGCATGAATTTCCCTGCCCTTACTAACAGATTTCATTTGCACAAAATAAAACCAAGGGGACAAAATCGAGGATCAAAGGGGAGTTCTTGTCAGTTTATATATGCAGTTCTCTTTCTGCACCTCTACGCAATGCTGTTGATAAGGGCCAAGACTGAGGATACACTTCTATAAAAAAACCCGCTTTATAAGATGTATTCATAGCATGTGAAACTATTTTCAACTCCTTTGTAAAGAGGGTACCAATTCTTTTCTTGGTACCCTCTTTACAAAGGAAAGCTGCACAACTATGCAAAAGCATACCTCAGCCATTAGTCCAAGTGAAAGCTAAAAGAACGTCTTCTTCATTTATATTTGAGAACTGAATGGTGCAAGACAACAGTTTATGCTCGGGGGAACTTACTATAGGAGTTAACGTAAATTCATTGACTAGTTTTCCAGTTTCAGTTATATAATCAGATTTTTGTCCCCAGTGGTCCAGGTAATCTTAAACCAAGAATCCATCTGCCAACTACTACCATATTTTTTTTTCTCTTTACTCACAAACACATAGATGCAAACACACACACACACACACACACACACACACACACACACACACACACCTATTGTACTTCACTGACACTGATGCTCCCACAGCCCCATCTTCTGGCAGAATAAAAGGGCAAGGCCCCCCTTTCCCAGTTGCTGCTCCATTTCAGTTGTGACAATCAATGATAGTGGTTGCTGACATCCTTTTGTGGGGGAGGGAAGAACTAAGAATGTAAATTGAGATCGGACTTTGTGTTCTTGGTGGAGCTTTACTAACCAACCTAGGGCAATGTTATTGCACATTCCTTTTTATATATTATTATACCTGTTTCTCTAATACAGATTCTAGCTTTGAAAAACTTTTTAGTTTCAATTTCTCCCTTTTCTTGTTGTACTAACGCTTCTCTTTAATCTTATTTGCATTCAAATTACCTCACCAGGTGGTACGCCAATTAGAGGTAAGAATGCTAAACTGTGCCTCAAATGTTCGTATCACTACATTTCTTTTTGCCATGACACGTTTCAGCAGTGTGCCATCTCCAGTTATTCTTTCATTCCAAATTCTATCAATACACAAGATCATCTGCCATTCCTTCCCACACGTGTTTGTTTTTGTTTATTTTTAGTGTCTGGCACCTTGTAGAATCATCCATTGCAGGCATACATAGGTCAAAGTGGGGAAAAGGCTTTTGGAACTGACAGTGGGGTTATTCAATGGAACATTTGTGAATTGGAAAGTGCAATTCTGGCTCAAGCCACAGAGGGTCCTTTGATCTTTCCAATTCAGTAACTGTCTGGAGTACTGAGTCCAGGAGGGGTTGAAATATCCACTGTGGTTTGCATCTGAAGGGTACAGTATTTTCACAAGAGAACAGTAATGTTCTTTCTTCTGTACTACTGCTGACAGAAACTGAACAGCTAAAAATAAAATAATTCTTGAAGGGCTTTAGGAAGCATGGACTTCCTTTGAGGCTTATAAATGCGTCTGTCCAGCTTGCCAGACCTTTCAATATGAAGGCAGAGGGAAGAGATACAATCAGCCAACCCCATTCTCTCTGAAACCTAATACAGCCTTGTGGCTATGGCTCAAAGATTTGTTGAGCGTAAAGGAATCCAACATACATCTGGTCATCTTAAATCTTACCTTGTTCAGCATACCTCCAGAGTAGCAGCTATATAGTCCCAAGCCTGCTAGTGTAATTTTTGTAATTTGAACACTCAAAGTGGTTTCTGAAAGTAATCCTAAAATTGTAATCAGTACTATGTACAGTAATCCTGATCTCTTGTGATTTCAGTAACTGCTGCTGTTGACTGAGCCCTGCATTCTCTGAAATGTATTACCTCTGCTAAATGGTACTCTCTCAATGGTCCAATGCTACTCTTTTTTTCTTCCCTGTCTTTCTTCATTAAATCATTGCTTCAAATTAATAAAGCAGACTTTGGTTCGGGTTCGGGTTCTGGATGTTAATGTTTTCAGTTGTGTTAATATTTTTAGAACAAATGTGGATTGTTATTTCAAAAATGTTTGAAATGAATTTAGTGAAAAATCTGAGTTATGTGGCCAAATGGCATAGGCCTAATTGTCATCCAATCTTTGGGATGATTCAAGACTATCAGTTGTAATGTTATAAGTTCTTAAGCTATTTATCTAAAACTACAGAAAATCTTAAAGCAAAACAATGAACCACATGCTAAGTAGCCAAGCTATGCCTGTTTCCAGCCCCATCCTTACTCATACCAGACTGAGCCTTTTCCTGCATTTAACTGTCATGTGTTTCATACCAACAAGTGAGAACATTAACAACTTGGCACCAGAACCGCCATATGTTCAGTATATCCTTTTTGAGAGAATTGACTTACTGCTATAATGAGAATCATCCATCTCATAAAACATAAATCTCTCTATCTGAGTTCTAATGAGGTATTTTAAGAGTTTGCCTGACATTATTTAAAACGCATGTGTCCTGTTTGAATGTCAAAGACGACATTTTTCTAAGTGCCAAGAGCCACCTCTTGGCATCTCATACGGGATTTCTGTCAGACTGACACCTTTTGTTAAACATACAGGCTACTGAATCTCTAGCAGGGGTAGAGGAAAGCATTTTTATGAAGGGAGGTTATGCTCACATAATTATAATGTTCTGAGGTCTTCCTGAAGGTAAGTTGCTGCGTTTCCACGATGTATTAATTTGATCAAAATGAGATTAGACTAATGGATTATTGTGCCTGCAATTAGTTGGATGTTTATTTTCAATTATGCATAGTTGCTAGGTACATTGGATGGGAAAGCCAGGCAATCTCTCTTGAGCGGAGGTGTGAAGGAATTCAGATAAAGTAGCTGGAGAAGCAGGGTGTTCTGTTTTGAAAACTAATCTTTCTGTTGGCCTTGCAGCCATGAGTCCTACTTTTCCTGTGCAGAGATGCTGTCATTTCTCTAAGAGCTCTGTGTTTGTGAGGCATGTTGTCATTTTTAACATTCCCCCTTTGCCTTTCAGGCGAGACCCAGGCTGAAAGGTCAGGGTGAGTTCTGATAGATTGTTCAGAGATATATGGCTGACTGGCAGATTAGAGAAGAGGATAGATGAAGGGACATGGGTTTTCAGGGATGATCAATAGATTGCAACAAATGAACCTTTAGAAGAAGTGATTTCTCTTTTATCAAATGCCGCTTTCTCTATTGCCATAAAATAAGCACAATGGAAAATTAGATATTCTGGTCTTCTGTTCTCTTGGAACGGTTAGTGCTGCCATGCCAGACTTGGTGTAGGCAACACATCCTCCTCACCAAAAGCTTCTGTGTAGTCACCAGGGCACTCACTCATTCAATATTTGATAGTACTGTTAGCTTCCAGAATTGGTGACACAGCCAAATGCCACTGTAGTTGTGTAGTGACTCAGTGATAATGTTTCTATGATGCAGTGGCATAACAGATATATGCAAAACAGTTAAAGTAACACTTTTCTCTACCCTAATATGAATTTTATATGTTCAAAGCAAAAGGAACGTGAATTTAAAATACAAATACCTAAAAATTGACAGAGAAAAGCTGATTAATCTTTCATCTAATTCTTCTGATGTTATACAAATTTAATACTGCTTAACCCTGCTAAGAGACTGCCACCCTTTGGCAGTTTTGCAATTTTACTTTCTGCAAAGCTCGCAAATCTCCCTTCCTCCCTCCTTTCTAAGGTGTAATAAAAAAGAAAGGGTGCTTGAAATGTAGATGTACGATATACCTAAAGAAGCGAATTGGTGGCTGAATTGTATTCCTATATTTGCCTTGTGAACTGCTCAGTTCAAAGATCTTACAGTGACTGAAGCCCCTTGCATAAATAACAGAAATTCAGTTTCAGTCGAGATCTGACATGCCAATCATCAACCTCAGGGAGGAAACAATTCAGCAGGATCGTAATGAGCTTCAATAGGAAAATTGCTGGGTTGATTCCCTTTCCTGCCTAATTGCTAATAAATTGGGCTTGAAGATGTTTGGCTGTCATTCTATGAGGTCCATGTGATTATTAGAAATGCATATTTACAGAGCAACACAGACATGACTCTTGTTTGTGTTTTATCCTTCCGTAACTCTATACAAAATTGCTACTTTGATCCACTCAGAAATAAAAAAATAGCATTTGCCCAGAATTAATACATGCTTCTTGTAATCCTGCACTCTATGTGAAATGAAGTTGTGCAAAAGATTTCCAGTTCCTGCTATTCAAATATCTTACTTTCCAAACATTGTGTTAAAATGGAAGCCAATTCAGTAAAAGCCAGGGTATTTACTCTAATTTATAGCCTAGCCCTAACTAGAAAAATAGACACTAAAGAAAAATCCAGTTTTTCCCACCGACCCTCTTTTATAAAGTCTTCCTCATTGCCACTCAAATGATTTTCATCTGCCATTTACACATGTACCTATGCTAAAGAGAGGAATCAATATTGTAATCATACATTCATACACTCACCTACCTACAGCTTGGATATATGGATCTATCCCCAGACAGGGAACAAATGATCAAGAGTCCTTTTTCTGGTGTTTCCCTCTAATTGTTATTGGCACACTGTACAAATAATGTATTTATTTCATACTCAGAATGTCTAACAATAATTAAAATGCAAAAAGCATAAAGTATAATTAATATTAAAATTAATTATTATATAAGTTTTGTGGAGGGGGCATAAATTTACATATTTTCTAAATTTAGAGAAAAAGGAAGCTAAACACGAGTCTCAAGAAAGTACCATAAAGTCTTCACTGTCTACTGTCCCAACATGCAAAAGCAGTTCTCTGGGCCAGATCTTTTAAGTCACAAAATTATTTCTGCCACAATTTGTCCGAATACCTAAGCAGCCAGGTATAAACTTACAGAGTATGAAATGCCCCCGAGAAGGTAGCAGGAGCCAGACTTCTCTGATCGGTTTATTTTTATTTTCCAGACCTGATACAACAATAGAGAGGGCTCTCTATATCATTTTTATGAAATAGCAGAACATAATGAACTTCATTAGTTCTCCTGAGATACAGACTTACACTGCGGTCTCAGTTTATTGTTGTAAATGATTTAGGTGACAGCGGTTGATTCACATTATTTTTCCTTTTATTTCAATAATATGAAAACTGAATTTAACCTCCGTGCCTTGGAGTAGGAGCCCTGAAACAGCCATTTCTGTTCATGGCTCTGTTTTCTTTGGCAAACAGAAATGGATTCAGACTCTGACAAGCAGACAGGTTAATGCCTTTTCTCTTGGTTCAAGAGTGTACATAATTTTTGTGAGTGAAAGCTGCCTTCTATGATCTGTGGAATCTCAACTTCTGGAATCACAAATGAAGTATGTATTCCCCAAGAAGTACTAAGTCCCATTCTTGGAATAGCAGTTATCAGTGCTGCTTAAAATGTTCATTGTTTGTTTATTTTTTGCCTTTATCATTCTAAACCTACATCGCCCATAGTCTGGAAGACAACAGAATAGGACTTAGTTCATTCACAGTGGCAAGATAAGAAAGAAGAGGGATACTGTTTCGATAGATTTATCTGTGAATTAATGTGAATTAGGCAGAGTTTAGTATTCAGCCTGGTTGCTTGGATTGATATGATTTGCAATTTGGGCCCTTTATATAAAGAAAGGGAATGGTAGCATGGAAGGGGTCTCATCCAAAATGTATGGTATTTTAAAATTTGAAGTAGCTTAAAATTCAAAGCAGCAAAACCAATGAAATGTCAAGAGTTATGTTACATTAGGTACATAGAACAAACAAACAATGGCACAGGATATAGTGAATAGAAAATGTATGGCCTGGAAAATCTTCAGATAAAGTTTTCTGCATCTGGGCCTTTCAAAGAAAGGTTCTGGTTGTACTACCGACTGATGTTGTTACTTGTTGATGATATTAGTAGACAGAACAGTATAATTATATGTAAAATACAATAGAAACAAGGGATTTTTCAAGGTGAAAAAGTTGTGGTCCTTTCTATTGCTAGGCTTAAGAGTAAATTAATGATACTTTGTTGTGGAATGAAGTGTATTTTATAGATTAAGATAGTTAAAGGGTGAACTAAGATTAGATTCCTTTGGATTGGTTTATTTATTATGCGTTTATTGGGGTTGTATTTTGTTTTTGTGTTCATATAATACAGAACTATTTACAACCATTTAAAATACCGTATAATATTTTGCTATGGAAAAAATGTTCAGCATAGTTATTTTAAGTCTGGATTGTTTTGATGGGAGAAATTTAAGTCTGGATTCTCTATATGGGAGAAATTTATTTGGTACATAAAAAAAAGCAACTGAAAAGGTATCAATAATTTGTTTGACTATGAAGCTATGAAGACTGGGCACAACAGATGCTTTATAATAACAAGCATGGATACCCTACAAGAAGCAACAGGCATCATCTGTCCTCTTGTGTTCATGTTTGGAATAAGGGTACAGAGCAGCAACATACATCTTGTTATAACCAGTGTTGTTTGTGTTTTGTTTCTACATAGGGGCTCTCCAAATTGAAAACAGCGAGGAGTCGGATCAAGGCAAATATGAATGTGTCGCTACAAACAGTGCAGGGACCCGTTACTCTGCTCCGGCAAACCTTTATGTGCGAGGTAAAGTTTGAGAAGGCAAGCTTCCATCCCTTTTCCCCTTCTCTTCCATGGTCATTGCCTCTCAAATCACCCATTCAACACTGCAGCAAGAGAATACTTCAATGATGTTTGTGAGTGATGAAACTAAAATTCCCTATCCCATGAATTCAAGCCCTGGAAGACCTTCCTTTCCTTTGGGGGTAATACAAGCAATGGTCAGATTGAAGCAATCAGAGTCAGAATCTGTCTTTTCATCATTCATTCATGGGGGGAGAGATGGGGGGAGAAAAAGAAAGAGAGAGAAAGACTTTTGGGGCTCTGCAAAATTGGTGGGTTTGTCTTCTTAGGTTTCATCTGTTCTCTGGCAGATGAGCACTTTACTACATTGGTCCAGGAATAGATGTATGTGTTCTATTGATCAACAACCTTCTCTACAACAGGGATAATTGCTGAAACTATTAGAATAGTTGCAATTCCTGCTGTGATCCAGCTGCAGTTTGTTTCATAAAGCCATTTTGCCAGACTATTTTCAAATCTCTGTTTCGTTCCTGAGCTCAAAATAGGAGGAGCCTTGATTTCTGTTTGTAGGTCAAAGAATCCAGTACTTCATTAAGAACATGCTTTTTTTTCTGGGGTGTTTTACAGGGAGATAAAATTTTACATCAGCCAAGAAAAAGTGATGTTGGAGACCCTTCACAGTTAAAGGTCTGATACTTGTTCAAAAGTGAGGGGGAAAGAGGAAGTCCACAGTGTAGTAGCTTTTGTCGGGTGGTTAAATCCATATTTTATTTTTACCTTGAGTCTATATTCTAACAACTGCTTGCTTAAATGGAAGATTTCCTCCCTCCCTTCCCATTTTCACTCCCAGCCACTTCTGAACATACATGCATAGACCATTTAGGACAGAAAGCTGCCTTAACCAAGCCGAGGAATGGTTCTTGTAAGGAAAGACCAAAATGACATGTTGGAAGATTACTTCTCACTTTCTCAGTCGCTCTCATAATGTTTAGACCTTATTTTCTACAGCTCCTTTTCCATTTTACAAAACAATTTTGACAAACTTACAGAAAGCTGAAGTTTAAAATATGCTTAGAACTCAATATAAACACCCATTTCACACCTGTAATGTGATCATGCTTGATCTCATACTTTTTGTATTTTTTTTAAATTCAGACCAAACCTAGTAAAACGAATATGCTGTCTCTAGACAGCAGAAATGTTTATTTGAATGTATGTCACTGTTGGATAAGCAATTGCACGTTTTCAGCCACGTTCTCTTTTAAGTGTTTTTCCCTTTTGTCTAGGCTTGCAAACAGACTTAGGAAAGCTAATGTTTCACCTGAATGCCCAGCTTGGAACATCTCAAAACCTGCCCGGTTCCCTGTTTGCTGAGTCTTTATTTAGGTAGAGAACTCCCTTTGGATTTTAAGTAGTGCAGTAAACTGTGGCCTCAAGTCTTGATGTGAAAAGCAGGTTGTTCATCTAGCTGACTGGTTGGCTGCGTCTGCAGATAAGGTGACATGAGCCCAGCTTCTGCTAGGAAGATTTTTCAGCCCTGCATGTATGGCTCATTTTCTATTAACCATTGTGCTTCTAAAGCATAAATTTTGGAATAAAACTCCATTTTACTGCACATAATCTTTACAAGGTTGGATTCCAAGCTGCAGAGTTGTGATAAAGCCCATAGTATATGAAAGACAGGTTACTACGTAAATTGTCTCCTGTGGAAGTTTGCCACAGGTACTGTTAGCCAGACAATATTTATGCAGATGATTTTGTTTTGCAAAACAAAATAGATATTCTAACCAGTTGACCAAATTTATTTTTTTATGTGTGTGCAATTCTCTTAACTCCCAGACCATTTTTATATTGTTTTATATACAATTAGGAAGTTGTTTTCTTTGGCTTCTTACATCTGGGTAAGCAAACTAAGGGGTGTGTAAGATCATTGTACGTAGTACTGATGCCATATAATTAACCTTATAATTTAATTGCTTGCAAGCACATGATACTGCTGCTATGATGATGGTTTTCAGCTTGGCATCAGTAAGGGTTAATTGGCGGGGGGGAGAGAAATGCTTATTTTTCCCTGTGATTTCTACACACGTACACATATATTTGTTTTTGTGTCTCCTTTGTCCCCAAAAAATAAATTTGACACCCCAAAAAGTAAAGATATCTAAGCAGTAATCTGTATCACTGCTTTTTCTTACATGAAATTGTTTGTACAGTGTAATCCTCTTCTGAGGTCCTGCTATATTTCTTATCAATAAAAAAGGCTGGTCAGAATGCAAGATTAAACTTTTTCTGCAGAAGAAACTGATTTAAAGGAATTCTTCTCCAAGGGTGTCTAGATGAGATTTTGGTGGGCAGTAAAAAAAATCACTGTTATTCTGACTAGTTTATGATGTTTTTAATTTGAAGCTGAAAGGTCTAGTATTGCACCTTAATTCTATTATTTGTTTTTCATGACACATAATTCTTTAATGTTGCCTTGGGAAGTTTTTTAGCATTGGAATGTAATATAGAAAGTGCCTGTCTCCTTTAAAAATTACTTTTGCTAAACTGCCCGACATTTTCAACTATTCTTCAACATTGCAATCCAAAGACGGATTTTTATATTTTTGTAAAATAAAATTACAATATAGTAAATTTAATTTCTGGTAATTAGATTGTCTGGTCTTTAATAATGTGCAGTGGGAATAGTGCTGTAGCATATCAGTGATAAAGAGCCCAGTTTGATATAGTAGTTTAAAGCACCAGACTAGAACCAAGAGACCATTAGGCACAAAGCCAACTTGGTGATCTTGAGCCAACCACTTTCTCAGTCCTAGGAAAGAGGCAGTAGTAAGCCACTATGACAAGGAAACTGCAGGGACTTATCTAGGTACTTGCCAGTAGTCAACACTGACTCAAAGCCCCTCCAAGAAAAACAAAAACGCAATAACCAGTGGTAGTACCTAAGAGGCTTTTTTTCAAAAGGCAACTGGAATTTTTTTCCTTGAAAACTTTTTTCGATGCTGCTGTAACTTTAAAGAGTTTGTAAACTAAGAGTTGTTAGTTGAGACTATCTGTATTTGGAAAGGATTAATTCACGCCAGTCAGCTTGTTTCTGGTACCATAACCAATACAAGGGGAAATTCTTGTATTATTGTGGGTGTGATTGTCTTAGCACGAAGGACAAGCACAAGTCTGCAGAAAGAAAGAAACGTCATCCTTCAATTTGGAAGAGATATAAGAAGCTGCTTTATATGAACCTGTTTCCTAGCACTAAGGTGTCTGCTCTGCCAGGCAGCATCTTGGCCTCTTGGCATCTTTCATGTCACTTGCTTCTTGATCCTTCACATGAAGAATTGGCGCTCTGTCAGAGTTTTGCTGCAGAGATTCTCTGTATAAAACTAGTTAAGATAATTTTGCCAGACAAGTCAAGCTTGAGTATGATCCACTTGTGCTAATAGCTGAAAATGTTTTTTGGGGGAAATGACCCTATATTTAAAAAAAAAAAATCATTCGGCGCAAACATACCTCTTTTCAAAATTGCACTATAGGCAGAAATATAGCTAAATTCTTTTAAGTACTTGCCAGCATATTCTTGCAAGGATGCATAATTAAGAATAAGTCTAATAAGGTTAAAAAGAAGACTTAATATAAGTACATGAGACATAGCTCTGTTTCGATGATTCAGTCACATGTGGATCTCAACACACAAGGACTGGTGAACAGACCCTCCTCTTTCTGTATCATGCTGTAATGTCAGAATAATGGTTCGTCCATGGCATAGTGCAGTCAGTTGCTGAAGAAATCCTGTGCTCATCAGTAGGCCCTGTATGAGCTGGCACTTTCCACAGATAAAGGCAGGAAAGCACTCCCTGCAAGAAGCCATCATCTTGTGGCCATGGGGTGGGCAGAGGACTGGCTCCTTGGGTATTGAAATACACATGTATGCCTATCGCTTGAATGGTCAGTATCAAATTTCTTTCTCAAACAGAACTTTGATGGAAAAAAATGAAGATAGCAATAGCATTTAGACTTATATACTACTTTATAGTGCTTTACAGCCCTCTCTAAGCAGGTTACAGAGTCAGCATATTGCCTCCACCTGTTTATTTATTTTTTTTGCAAAGACCTTTGCCAATTTCTTCCAAAGGTTTACCTTTTGTTCCTTTCTTCCACATTGGTACACAGGTAGTCCTCGACTTACTACAGTTCATTTAGTGACCATTCAAAGTTACAGCAGCACTGAAAAAGGTGACTTACAACTGTTTTTCACATTTATGACCATTGCAGCATCCTAGGGTCACATAATTATTATTTTTTTCCCCACCCAAGATGGTGGACAGCTGTGTGTGAGCTCCGCACACGGTCCGGCTTGTTTGGCAGCAGAGACGGCCTGGAGGGGTTTTTACACCTACCCCCTCGGCTGGCCTTGCAGCTTGGGCAGCTGCCACAGCGGGGTTTTATTCTGCTGTTTCTTTGCCCGAGTGTATGGAGGAGGGGCAGATGGAATGGCCTGGCCCTGGAGCTCCCCAAAGAGCGGCTGCGGCAACGCTTCAGCGTTCCGGTCTGGAAGGGGCTGGCGGAGCAGCCTGACATGCGGCCGCGACGGTGTTCACAGCGCGGCCCTGGAGCGGCCGGTGGACTGGCCTGATTTGCGGCCGCAGCAGCACTTCGGCTGTGCCGCCTCCGAGTGGCTGCTGGAGGGGTTTGGCGTTGTCTGCGGCGATGGTCGGCGGTGCAGCCCTTCAGTGGCCATTGGAGCGGCATGGCGAGCGGGCATGGCAGCGCCTCAGCCTTAGACTGGCCAGAGGAGCGGCCTGGTGATCGGCCGTGGCGGCGGCCTGGCAGTGAGATCCTGGAGCGGCCAGTGGAGCGGCCCAGCGATCGGCCACAGCGGTGGTTCGGCGACTTGGATTTGGAGTGGCCTGCAAAGCGGCCTGGTGATCAGCCGCCGCGGCGGTTCAGCGGCGTGGCTTCAGGGCAGCCAGTGGAGCGGCCTGGTGACCGGCTG
>JANHFR010008155.1:670208-680579 GCA_032468015.1 Mimophis mahfalensis | reverse complement strand
TCCCGATGTCAGAAATAAACGTCAGAAACAGTGAATGAGCTCAAAAAAAAAAAAAAAAAAGCCGCTCACATGCACAATTCAAGCCAACTTTATCTTTCCTCCAATTGGTTGTAGGCTGCGGGTGGAGGAGGCGCTTAGCAGCACCTCCTTCATCCTCATCCCACAACCGAACGGCAGAAAGATAAAGCCGGCTTGACTTGCCTGGCTTCTGTGCATGCGCGGAAGCCGGAGGGGGTGGGGCATGCACGTGCACACACACACACCCCAAATTTAGCGAACCAGTGGTGGGATTTTTTGAATCCCACCACTGCTCAAAGACTAACTGTAGTACCTAGTGATATGATTAAGTTTACAAAGAACAATACAAGTAGTCCTTGACTTATGATCATAGTTGAACCTGAAATTACAGTTGTAACTTGTTGTAAACTGAAGCATCATGTTACTGGATTCACATTTTTGTGTCCTTTTTTTAAAGGATGGTTGTTAACAGCATAGTCATTAAATAAATCCATTTTCCCCAATGGGCCTTTTTTGCTGGAAACTGGAAGTAAAGAAACTAGTAAAAGAAAAAGTCAGAAATGTGGTCATATCATCTCAGAAAGCTGCAAATGGTTATAAAGAAGAGCTTATGACCAAGCACCCAAAATGCGATATCGTAACTATATGGTGTGTGTGGGGGTCATCATAACTTCAAAAATAGCTCTGGGGAGATCTGTCATAACTTTGAACAGTCTGTACAAACATTTTAAAGCGCATAACCAACATATATTTAGAATTAGAAACTGGCCTTACCTTAAAGTTACATTAGATATCCATTATTGATAATATGAGATGATATGAAATTAAATCACTTCTTTCCATTTCATATTATTGGCCAACTCCCTGAAATAGCGCATGTGATTAAAAAGTAACTTGTTACTTTATAGAATGCAAGTTCAGGATAAATTGATTTATAATGAAGGCAATCAGAAAGCTAAGATAACCTTGAGGAAGAAACTGTAAGATAAATGAGAGTTGACAATTGCACAAAATAAAGAGGGGAAAGAAAAGGGGGAAAAAGAGACTATAATAATTTATGACAAGTCAGAGAGTAATTAAACATGGAGGAATAGATTTATTGGTCAGTCTCCCAAAAGGAAACAATTTATATCATAGTCTATCTGCTGAGCTGTTATTGCTAAGTAGTAAAGTTTTAATGATGACCTGGTCCTCTGAGTAAATAGAACAGTAACATCCTACAGCCCCACCCCAACACACAATGTCTTAGAGACTGTGTAAGTTCAAATCTCAATTAGATTTAACATTTTGGATCAGTAGCAGTGAGATCTTAGAAGAATAGTTACTTATCTTCAAAAATAAACTTGGAAAAATAACGGTACTTTATTCAAATAAAATTCTAATTTCACATAATGATTATAGCTTTTTTCCCTTTAATGCTAAAATTATTCTTGTATAGTTAATGACTTTAAGATAAAAATGATGAATAAAAAAATAAAATAATGTTGAATGAAACATTTTTATATAACTTGGAAACAAACAACACTGAATGTACAGTTGAATAGCATAAATGTGCATTTTGTGTAGTGTTACAGATTTATAATGAATAAAGAGGATTTTATACATAGTAGGCACATAATCCGTGGAATTCTTTAGCGCAGACTGGAAACCTAGCCTTATTTATTTGTGGCATAAATGCGATTGGCTTATCTTTGAAGGCTGCACTTCAAAACTAATAATAGTTCCCCACATTAGAGAAGTGCAGTGGATGGTGACTGTTACCAATGAAGTACAAGTTTATCTATCTATCTATCTATCTATCTATCTATCTATCTATCTATCTATCTATCTATCTAATTTGTATGCCGCCCATCTCCCACAGGACTCGGGGCGGCTTACAGTATATTAAAAAACACAAAATATAAATATTAAAAATAAAAAAGTTGGCTCCCAACCTCACTGACTTCTGGATCTTTTATTACTGCATTTTTTAAAAACTGCATATTGATTGTGTATTTTGTCTTTGTAAACTCTGAGGTAGAAGTACACCAATCTATAAACGTAATGTTTAAAACCTTCAATTCTCTTTGTAGTAAAACAACTATTTATTGAAAAGAAGTAATGTAGAACATGAATGTTCAAAATGCAGAGGGTTTGGCTTTGGAATCCACCAATGCAAATCCCTTTAGGGCAGGAGTTATTATTTCCATCACTTCCTAATTTTGGTAATAGCCAAACTACTACTGAGTTGTTTACTTTTAATATGGAAAAGGGTATGGCTCCACAAATTGAACCCAGCACTAGATGAGGTCCTCAGGGCAAAATGATTGCCTACCTTTCTTCTAAATAAATCAGAGAAATGTAGCTGAGGAGATGATTACGTGAAAGAAAGAAACATCCTTTTAAATAATTGTAATAAACATCCAAGGCCAGCTGTTCCATGTTTTAGGAAGAGGATTAAAAAAAAATTGGAAATGTTGGCCTTTGTTTGCATAGTTCCTAAATTATGAGTTTAATATTCTTGTTGTTGGACTTTACAATAACCATATATTGTTCTGATTTGATTCATCTTCTATTTTGTTGTTCATTTCTACACTAAGAAGAGTGTCCTGTTATTGCTTCTCCTTTATGATTCTGATGCTATTGGCCCTCATCAAGTGAGGCAGACTTAATGGCTATTTTTAGCAAATAGTGTCCATAAAAGCCAATTTTGTGTCTTCTAGCCTCTAGTAAGACAAAAGCTTATGGTTGCTTTTATTTATTTATATGGTTATTGCATCTTAATGTTGCTCTTCCTATGTCCAATGTAATGTACTGCAGTTCTTAGTAAGCCAGGATTCTAAAAAGAGGGGAAAGTGCCAGAGATAAGGGATAAAATGATAGACTCAGAAGAAAGAAAATAAGTATTCCAATTAAGTAGGTCCTGGAATATTTACTGATAAAACAGAGGCAATTTCAATATTAGATATGAAAAGCTATAGCTTGTCCCATTCTTCAGTCTTTCCAGAGTGGAATCAGCTCTAATGTTTATTCCATATAGTCCATTAGTATCAGCAGAGATTAAGAGGTAATCCATCAGTAGCAAATTACAGGCCTGGAGCTTATTCTTGACTGACAGCCCAGCAAGGTAACTATTTATATTTGTGTGTTTCATAAGTACCTCTTCTTATTGTAATCCAAAGCAGTTTGGCCTCCAGGGTGAAACCGGGCAGTTCAACATTGAACAGTATTATCCCACTGTAATGTTTTCAGCACCACAGTTTTCTTTATTTTTTGCTCACCTCAGTCTTAGAGGTCCTTTTCTTAGAAAGTGGATAATTCTGAACAAAGTGGACCCTTTAGCCCAGTTCTCATAGTAAATTTGTTTGTGGGTGGTACCAAATAAAATGGTTGGTTTTATTTCTTGAGTAACAATAATGGCAACAGAGAGCACAAAAAAGCATGCACAAAGGCATGCATCTCTAATGTGTTAAACAAAACTAGTTTTAGATATATATCCATGCCATGTTATATAGCTTGGTAACATTATTAATATAGAAGTCAGTTTATTTAACAATAGGGGAAAAAAAGAAAGTTAAGCATGTAAACTTGTATATGCGGCCCTAATTCCTCAATAGTCCTCCAGCAGTGGTAAAATCTTCAACTACACAAAGAAAGGTGAGCTGGTATTTTATAATTCCATTTTTTGTGTAAAATACATAATAACATCATTTATAGCATCCTCTTGTTTTTAAATATATCATAATATAAAACATCTCCCAAACTGTATGAAAACTAAAGTTCAATGAGAACTACAGTTCAGTGACAGATTTATTTCTATGTTAGAGTTTATTTTTGCATAAATGAGGAATCACTTGTGTTCTGAAGTTATACAGTCCAAATGCAGGGTTGTCATCTTTGTGAGAATTAAACTTTGGTTGGGGACTTGAGATTAAATTGCTCTTTCTTCTTGATTGCTCTCTCATTTTCAATGAGAATACAGCTTATTTCAACAATGGTTTCTTTGTCTATATTCTCAGAGGCTCAACATTTAGTTCCTTCGCATAGTGGCTTGGAAACAACTGAGATTTTAAAATGATGTAGTCCTATCAAGATGAAAAGGTACAATCTTAACATATGCATCCCTCCTTCTTACATGCTCAGACATACATTCATACCAGAAAACAGATCAGGCAGCTCCGTTCATTCTTAAATTGAACAACGTTATTATTTCTACTATATTTTATTGATACGCCACACTTCAGATCCAAAGCCCAGAAGTTGCTAAAGGACAGGCATAGGTGCACATGTCCCACTGGCCAGTGGCTCATTAAACAAGCTGTGTCTTTTCCCAGGCTTGCACAGTAACACATCAATCCCAGTAAAAGAAACATTTGCATTAAGAAGTGCCTATCCAAGTCCAAGCCAAAGCTTCCGATCACACCCTATTGCCACTTAAACATATTTTCCTCGAATCACTTGACTTATTTAAGGTGGCAGAAGTAAATGTGTTATACATGCCCAGGGACACATTCTGGAATACCTTTTTGAGCTCAAATCCAAAGCATAGCACATTTCTAATATCTATTATTAATGGCTATTATATTTCTGTTGACACTTCATTGGGTAATTATTAAGTCTCTGTTCTCTATAAAGAAAAGGCCCTTTCTATATAATACCCCTCTCTCAGCATTGAAGATAAATTCCATGGATTGCTGTACCAAGATTCCATGGAATCTAGATACAGCCTAATTATGGACCAAGTAGTAGAAGCCTCATTCTATTTTATCCTTGGAAATTATTTATTTATGGTACCCTCTACAATATCTCTTGTCCCATTAAGTTTTTCTAAATGGATGGCCTGCTGATGAGCATGTTTTTCCCTCTTCTCTCCAATTTTAAAATGTGACTCACAAGCAGTTTTTAATCACCAGGGCAGCCTCTACATTCTTTCAGTAAAGGTTCGGTTTCAGACAGAGCACAACAAATATCTAGTTTCTATAAGGTCATTCCTGCAGATGAAATGAGATATTTCATGCCCTTCCGGAAAACAAAACTAACCTCTTACTGTCTCTCCTGCAGGAACAAAAGCAGGAAATGTACTGGATTGGCCTGCCAATTTGGGGTGGCTGTTATTTTTACTTCTTGCCCTCCTTTTTTTTTAAATACATACATATATATATATATATATACAGCTCTTGGTTCGTATTGCACTAATGTCTCTCTGCTGTTTCTAGCTGAGATTGGGAAGAGAGAGCAAGAGGCTCTTCGTGCTAGAAGAACTTCTACTGTTCACCAAGACTCTTCCTGTGACTATGGGGTGTATGTGTGTGTGTGTGTGCGCGTGCTCATATTAAAACTGTGAATGGGATAGATGGGATTAAATTAGCCCTGCTGGTATTAGAGCAGTGGCTGACTTTGAGATCCTGAGTTGAATGAAATTCGGTGCATACATACCTTTGGATTGAATGTGTACACAGCCTTATCTACACTTGACCAGGGATGAAGTGGTTTACTGCATGTTGAGGGTTATGTGGATCTGGAAAACGAAGAAAAGCTGGATCTACTGTTTTGAAACAAGAATGTCCAATTTGTGTACCTGTGAGTGGACATGGGTGGGAGGATGTTTGTATATTTGCAGAATTGGTAGTCCTGGCCGGTCTCAATCATCATGTTTTGTTTCAGTGCTGTGCAGACACATGCAGCTTGGCCTGTTTTTACTCTCTGTGTTTTTCCTTGTCTTTTTTTATTCCCTTCTCATCTTCATCGCACAATGTCATCAAACAAAACAAACTTTCATCTCTCAGATCAGCGAGAAGGTTGGTCCTTTTCACTTATTATCCACCTACAGTATGCCACCTCAGATGGGATTTTTCCGATAGGGGATTGAGAGCCCTCCCTGCAGAAAGGGGATCTGATGGCCGCTGGCTCCAAGCCAGGCCCTGCCCTGCAGCCCTGATGGAATCTGCTTCCAACTTGCTATGACCTTGCTGATAGCATTGATCCATGGTTGCATGCCTTTGTTGCTTGATGTTTTATATGCACAGACTTCTATCTGCATGCAATCCCATTGCAATGTTTCCCTTGTTTTGGGCTGGGGGCGGAGGGAATGAGTTGCATGCAATTATACCATTAGGTAGCAGAGAAGGTATTGACTTCGATAGACTGTCTTGTGATGTGAGGAGCCAGATAATACAGTATAAGCATTGGATAGAATAATATAGAAGTAACTTAATTTTGGCAGCATAGCAAAAACACATACATTTATTTATTTATTTATTTATTTATTTATTTATTTATTTATTTATTTATTTATTGAATTTATATACCACCCTTCTCCCGAAGGACTCAGGGCGGTGTACAGGGCAATTAAAACATAAACAAAACATATACAAAGTTAAAATTAGATTAAATTAATTATAAGCCCCAACATACTACACAATTAAAACAACCCCTCAGTCTAAAGAAAAAAATGGCTTCCAGCTTCATTTAATACTCCCCTATCTCTTTCAAATAGTGAATTTATGTACATTATTAATGTAAAGCTGTAGGTAATTATGAACGTTCCCATGTTTTCCTTTTGTACAGTGTCTCTGAATCTCAGTGGTGTTAGTCTTTCCTCTCTGCTGTGTGCTAGAGAAATAAAAATGTGCCCCTGTTTTATTTTTTATCTATTGCTGGTGGTCCTTTGGGGCATCCATGTATTTTAGAGAGGACAGGGGTAATTTGGATGACAGAAATAAGCAAATCCAATATTTTTGCTGCAGTGCAATGTCAGGCCAGATAGTTCCAAAATGGTGCTATGCATTTGGATGAGAGAGAAATGGTTTTTGAGTTGCTACTTCCTCAGCCAGCTTTAACTCTAATATAACAGCAACTTTTTCTTACTCAGGCTATTTATCTTAATGTGAATAAGCAAAACCTTGTTACTTTTTTGTGCCTCGGTTATAATGGAGCAAATCCATACTAGGAATTGCAGCATGTTTACACACCAGTTTTGTGGGCGAAGTCATGTACATCCTACAGTTCACCCATCCCAGCATTTTTCCGATATTGTCCCCTGACTTGTTTCATATATTTATAATGATCTCATGTTTGCAGTCTGCACTAAAAGGTTCCTGCTTTCTTTGGTTTCTTGTGCTCCATGTATAGCATAATAGCCCTAAATTGTGTAAAGCTGCTGTTTGTACTTGCTTTAAACTGAGGCCCCTCAAGCCATACTTCATTAAGATTATAATTAGAGTATGTTTAATGAGCTGCTGTTGCAGTTGTCCTGAGGCAGTAGCTTTTGTTCTCAATATTCTTTTTTTAACACGCTCCCTTAACCAACAGTGGAATAAAAAAGTTTTCTTATTTCCAGTCTTAAACTGAAATTTATTGAAGGCGGTATTCCATGACATCCTGGCAGAGATGGAAATTGAGAAATAGGAGGAAGATCATAAAGCTGCATAGATTCTTCATACCTAGTGCTCTGTTGTGCAAGATCAAATAGCAGTATTTCTTCCGTGAGTTCTTAGAAATATATATCAGTGCCAACAGCCTTGGCTGAGAGATGGACACTTAAGAACTATTTGAAAGTAGTTCCATGTTCCAGTTGCAGTTGCAGGAACAATGTTTATCTAGCAGAAATCCATTTTTCCAGTGCACATGTTTGAAACAATTTGACAGAATAAACACCATGATTTCAAATGTAAAATTATACCCAAATGCATCTATTTTACCACCCTTGAAATAAAAATGTCACCCTTTGCCAAACAAGAACTGATCTCATTAAGGTCCATCACCCATAAATGTTTTACAGCTCAATTATATAATAGGGTGAAATAAAGAAGGTGTTAAATAACCCTGTGGATGTTCCCTGGTTTTATAATTTGTTTGGCACTGAATGCTTAAGTTTGTAAGTAATTTAGGATTAAAGCATCTTTCTAAATTTATTTATTTAAATAAACACATCTTAGACTTTTTTTCAATTATGAAGGATTCATCCATGCATTTAATTATTGTTCTGCAATTGCTACCAGGTTATATATGTATTAAAAAGTAAAATGTTGATAAAGCACTTCATTTTTTTCTCTCTCCATCCTTAATGCTGTGTTATTTTCAAAGTAAATGAATGCAAATTTCAAAACAGCAGTCTGATTTTCTCTTTCTTTGCTATTAGCATGTCACAAAACTGAACTGTGATGGGTCCTTGGCATTGTACTGCTGTAATGATAGATGCTCTGTTATATGTGGTTGTCAGTGCAAATAATTAGCCTTAAAAGTTATAGCTGAAATATAATCCAACAATGTTTCAGCCCTGATTTGGAAATTGGAATATAAAATGTCAGCAGTCATGGATGCATTAAAAAATATAAATAGTACAGTATTGTTTGAGCAGAAGATAACCCTTTAAATGCATTTTTTTCTTCTTCCATTTTTCTCTCCTGTTGATAATACTGTCAATAGTTGGAAAGGCCCCAGACACCACCATACCACAAGAAAATTTTGTTTTAAGATCATTGTGGTAAGGAGGTAAAAGGAGGAAAAGAATTGCCCAAATTTATAATATTTTCAGTCTATACTTTCTCCAACTTCCAAAAGCAAATTAATTGAACAAAATAAGTAAATGTGAGGGGCATTAAACAATAAAAGGAAATAGCAAACATCCCTGTTCTCTTGATCTAGCCCAGCTTTCTTATAAAGCAAATGTCCTACTGTATGTATAAGCCGAAAGCGTAAAAGGGGGCAGGTACAAAAATCAAGAACTTTATAACCATATAACATTTTCAGTGGATGATTTATATAACTCTTTCTCCTAAGTGAGCCTTGGTCAGTTAGCTAACCAGCCTTAATTGACCTTGGACACTAAATATGGTCAAATTTGATTACTGTAGTAGGAGAGGAAGCCTCCTGAGAAGTTCATGGCTCTTAGCTAGTCTGGGAATCTTTAAAAAGAAAGAAAAACAAACTTCAGAAGCTAATAGCAAACGTATATGGAAGACAACCAAAACAGAGTAATCACCTGAAGTCAAGTTTGACTTGAAAGTTGCTCTACCATTTTTAATCCTAAATAATGAATGGAGGAATGATTTGCATGTTTTTCCCCTCAAAATTTGGTTGTAGTTGTGATTCATTAAATGATAGCTTTGTGAAAGTCAAAGATTTGTTTAAAATATGCATTTGAAATCCTGGTTATAACAATATTGCCATTTTTTCTGGACTGTGTAGAGCAGAGTGTCAAACTTGTGGGCCATGGGCCAGATGTGTCACACACTGGCCATGCCCACCCTTGGTTTAGTGAAGGGGGGGGGGGGAAGTTGCAATACATCACATGACAACAACGTGTTGTCGTGACTTTGACACCCCTGCTCTAGAGTAATCCTGGCTTTTTTACCAAAATTAGGATGCCTAAAATAAAGGCTTACTATGTAGCTTGAGCTTTAATTTACCCAGTAAATTGTGGACTAGGAGACATTGTACCAGTAAATATATTTCCTGCAGAACTAATCTGCATTCAAAATTTAAAGCCCATGATATAAGAAAAGCTGTGTCTCTGCTGCAGTGGTATCAACTGCTTTTAAATGATCTTGCAAAAAATAAAAGCAGAGACTTTGGTTTTTCTCATAGCATTAGTAAATACCCATTGCAGGAAAATTGTCTGAATTTAACCTTAGCATATATAAGTAGCCTGGCTAATGACCTTTACATTCTGTTTAAATTGGCCATCCTCACTGTTCTTTTCTAGGGAATCTTCTTATTTTAGTTTTGTTGTAATCATTTAATTATTGTTACAGCATCCTAGTATTAAGCAATTGCTTTGTACCTGGAAATTCTCAAAAGGAGTCTGGAAACTGCTGGGAAGAGGACTTTTAATAGAAATGACCTCAGTGTTTGATTAAATTTGAGAAGCCACTACTGTGATGTGAGAGACATCATACTCATTGGCCCTGGATGCAGGAAAAGTGCACATTATTGCATGCTGAATTATTAATACTCTGTAGTATTGTTTGCTTCATCCCAACCTCTCAGAATGGAAGTCTGGTCTCTGCTGGGGTATTTTTCCTACCTACATTGCTTTCTGATATGTTGGGATAGATCATTTGATAAATTATTGCCCACACTACATGTTCAACTCAGTAGGGAATGTCCACCTTTTGCAAGCTATATGTTGTTACATACCCTGGGAGGGCTGGCAGTGCATTTCTTCTCTAAAAATTTGCTAAAAGAAATCCTGAATATTATTATCCTACAGTAGCATTTCACAAAGCTGCTTTTTTTCAAAATGTGAAATTGTTATTTGCTTTTTTTTAATCCCCAATCTATAGCAAATTTTGACAGGTTAGGGCAGGGGTAGGCAAACTTGGCTCTTTTATGACTTGTGGACTTCAACTCCCAGAATTCCTCTTCCAGTCA
>JANHFR010008155.1:648685-670108 GCA_032468015.1 Mimophis mahfalensis | reverse complement strand
CAGCAAACAGCCTGTTTCAGCTTCAGCACAGCCTGATTAGCACAAGCAGCTGATCAACTGTTTCAGGCTGCAGGGATTGCCATCACCTATTGCTCCCTCTGCCTGCCCTATTTTCAGCCTCTGCATTCCATTTTCAGCTTCCATGCAGTTTCAGCCTCTGTGCGCCCCATTTTCTGCCCGTTCTGATCCCCACAACCCGAAAATGTGGAATGTGGAGGCCAAAAACGGGGCATGCAGAGGCTAAAAATGGGGAGCATGGAGGCAGCAATAGGTGATGGCAATCCCTGCAGCCTGAAACAGCTGATTGTCAGAAGGCCAATCCTACTGAGAGTCAGCTGCTTGTGCTAATCAGGTTGTCCTGAAGCTGAAATAGGATGTTTCCTGCTTGTTGCTTGCTGCAAGGAGACAGATTTCTGGGAGGCAGGAGCAGATTGCTTTTTTTGTTGTTTTCCTTCCCAAAAGCTAGGTGCATCTTATACTTCAGAGCATCTTATATTCTGAAAAATACAGTATGTAAGACCAATTTGGTACCTGCTTGTAAATTGGATGAAGATTTATGTAATTGGCAGATTGGAATTTCCTTAAGTAATTGACTTATTGGCAGGAAAGGCCAAGAACTAAATCCTGGCAGGAATTAGACACATATGTGGACATTGTGTAAGTAATTTTGATGAGCTGCACTATTCTCTGTCAAAATGTTGTAATACTGATTGACAGCTCCACTTCACTTCCCACACTAGTAGCAGGGAAGAACAAGAGATTAGAGCCGGGAGAAACATCGGCACATGTGGATGGAGGTTGCATAAGTGACATTCCACAGCTCTGCTATGGGCTGCCAGAAAATTGTAGAGCAAATCCACAGTCCTACTTTCATGTCTGACTGAACTCAAGGAAATAAAGTTGCCAGTTGCTCTAGCATTATATTCTGAGTTTGAGAATTTCAACTTGGATTGACCATCGCATCTCTGAACCAATCCATAGCATCACTGGGCCCATTTTTTGCTCTTTTATAGACTTGGAGACCTCAGTGTGAGGTTTAAGATAAATTTTAAAAATGGAAAAGAAGGGTAGCTTTCCCCTGATCCTTATTTAATAAGGAAGAATCTGAGCTTCTATTGATCGCCTTGCCCCTGTTCCTCCCTTGTGTATGATGAGAACTAAAGTTTGATGTGCTTCACTTTTAATGGTTATTTATAATCGGACTGGGAGGAACGAAACTACTGAGGAGATGCTAAGGAAGGCAACAGAGCTTGACATCTGACATCTTGAATTTTTACCTAACAGTTCTTCTTGTTCTCACTTTCTCCTTTTGGGCAACAGAAGAACCATTCCCTTCTCTGTTAGGATTAGATGGAGGCCAGCATATGGATTATTAATGTCATAATGGAAAAAATGGTGTATTCCTTTAGCCAAAGGCTCAGAGCAAAATAGTCTACGAAAAAAATCCAGGACAATCTTATTCCCACACCTTTAAGCCCTGTCCCAAGGGAGATGGCTACCACAAAATCAGGTTACTACAACTAGAAGAAAGAATCATCCGCTTAGTGTCAGTATTGGCCTTAGAAAGATGTGTATCTGTTTTCAGTCATGAGATTGGCATTTGCCTGAGTTGTTTGGGGAAATTTTTTTTTTCCTTCCCCTGTCCCTAGATCCTATCTTTGGGTAAGGAAACTGAGGTAAAGGCTTGCCTATAGGCTTTTTAAAAAAATTCTTGTTTTGTTTTGATTGCAGAAATTGAAGGGGGGAGTGATTTTCATTGCCATTCATCCTGGGACTAGGCTAGAAAAGCCCCATGTCTGATATATTGTCAAATAACCTTTTCTCATCCCCTTCCACTAGAATAATAAACAGCAGCTTTCAAAAAGGGCGAGAGGTTTTCTCGATAGCACTTTGCCGAATGAACTTAAGCTCTTATCTGCAGATTCCCAAGCTGTGTTCTTTCTTCCTAGCGTAGTCCTGACAGGTTCTTTTATAGCAACAAAGGAGATAACCAAGGACTGATATTTGAGGGATAAGTCACAAAATTCTGTTCTGTCAAAACTAACTTAATTTTAACTACTGAGCATGCATGCATATGTTTGAATGTGGTTTAAATAACCTGAACCGGAGGTAGGAGTTACCTTGCTTGGTTTTCACGGAAGTAGAGATGGCAAAAGCATGCTACTGATTGTGTTTGATCCTTCTGCATGAATTTCTCCCAGTTTCATTTCTGATTTCAGTAACTGCATTTTTGTGCATTTCCACCACTCCTGCTGGGATTTTTTTGTTTGTTTGTTCAGGTTTTATATATTAGTTCCTTTCCCTTTTTAGTCTTTTGTCTGTCTGGTGCATGTCAAGTCAGTGAATAATTGCCACGCACGAGTTTATAGCATTATTCCTAAAGCTTGTTTTTGTTTGAGACCAGTTTAGTTGGTGAGGGGGTGGGAAGTTGGTTGGTCCACTGTACTGAAATCCTTATATATAAGCAAACTTGTCCTCTATTGGCTCAGCCTCATGTTCATTGGGTGGGGGATGGGGAAGAGAAGAGTCCTGCTTCTTGCCGATCAGATCCAGGCTATGTTGGACAACCACCCCATCATGTTGACCCATTGCCATGTCCATCAAATATCTGGATAATTGTGTTAGAGCTAATGTGACCCCTTTTTATTTGCTTTAATTTGTGTTTATAAAGTACTTCCTTTAAGTTGGGTAACAAGTCTCTCACTGGCAACCATGCATGTAACTGCTGATTTCAGATTGATAAAAAAAGCCAACCTGTTTTTACACATTTGAAAACATCTACATTATTGTTCTTCCAGCTATTATAAAGCTAATGTGTCCCCTTTTTGTCCCCAAGATGGTGTGTAGTATACATATTGCTGACAGTATTGTTTCATTTATCCCCAAATCTTCATTCTGTTGTTCATAGTAATGTGAGGCCTTCTGTGCCAGTTTTCTTTCTGTGAATCCATTGGACTGATGACTCATCAAAAAGACCTCAAGCAAAACTTTATTAGGGGTACTGTTAGTCTGTCAACCTGAACTGAGTCTTGTCAGTACTACCATTCTACCATATGGTAGTAGCTGCACCTTTCTAACATGATTTTGTGGTGCTAGAAACTGCACAGGAAGAAGTCCAGCATAAAACACATGGAGTAGACCATAGCCTTTTGAGCAAGCTTTGCTCAGTAATCTCCCTCCCTGTGGGTCTTTTCTATAGATTCTCTGCCCTTTCGCTATTTGCTTGACAATCAGCAGGTATGAATTGGACAGGCTGTAATGTTAGGGAAGAGGGGATTCTACATACATAAGCGCTGACTTCATTTTGGACAAACAGGTTCCCCAGAGGAGATACAGCACAAGCCTTTTTAAGTAAAACCTGGAATTTATTTGCCCAGAGGAAACAAAGATTTGCTCTGCTCAGTTATGTTTTTTGCCCTTGTTTAAATTGGCCTGTAACACTGGCCTTAGAGAAGAGCATCATTTATGTACCATTTCCCTAGATGAGTGGTTCAGCTAATAACCAGCAAGCTTTAGTACATCTGAAGGCTTGCCACCAAACCAAGTGAAGAATACTGCATGAGTGAATAAGGGGTGTGATCCATTGTTCAAGTGCTCTTTTGTCAGGGTGGATCTGAACTCCTTTCCAAAAAAGAAATGCTGACTAGGTTTGCATATGGCCTAGTTCTCTTTACATTTTCTCTGGGAATGCTATTTTAGCTAGTTATAATATACGGAATAATTTTGAAAGAAAATTTGTACCAGCCATTATAACATAGATTTGGCCTGCAGACCATTTTGCAATGATACTACTTAAATAAATACATCTGGCAGAATTTTAGTGTACCTTATGGATTGGAAAATGAACTTATTTTCTAATTAACGGGATGCAGTGGAAATGAAGATTCATCTTAGTGATATGATGTAACATGCCAGACCTCTTGATGAAAAGAATGCCAGTGTGTCTTAAAAAGGAGGCATGTAGACATGGAGTTCAGTAAACACACGTCTTGCACAGAATTTTCTTTCTCTAGAGTGATTTACTACTTCTTAATGGGATGAGTCCCCACTACCCATCGACTTTGAAAGCAAAAATGAACACATAAGCTGAGGCTGTGACCCTACTAGTTCTCTGTTCCTTATTTCAGTGCGGCGAGTATCTCCTCGATTTTCAATCCCTCCAAGCAGCCATGAGGTGATGCCTGGAGGGAGTGTGAACCTCACATGTGTAGCAGTGGGGTCTCCAATGCCGTATGTGAAGTGGATTGTTGGAGATGTGGAATTAACAAAAGAAGATGACATGCCAATGGGCAGGAATGTTCTAGAACTGATCAATATTACACAATCAGCCAACTATACATGTGAAGCCATGTCCTCACTGGGAGTAATCCATGCAACAGCACAGATTACTGTCAAAGGTAAGATATTCCAGATTATGTCCAAAGAAAGTATGACATATACAGTTGCAGCTATCTTTTCCTAGATTTTATTCAGATTTTCCATTCTTATTTTTTCCCTAGGTAGACTGGCCAAATAATGCTTTATATATAATATAAATTGTGGAATTAGAAAAGATTCTGTCCCAGAGACCATTAACGTGTCTCTTCACCAGTCGTGGGCTGCTGCCGGTTCAGACCAGCTCACCCATATAGGTAGTTCTAACCACCACCTGCCCTGGTGCTATCCTGTCCTATATATCTGGCCTGCTCACCCCACCTATGCAGCCCAGATGCTTTCTGCCCCTCACTGGTTGTACTTACTGTAGCTGGAAATCCCTGTGTTTTTGCAGCCATACGCAAGCACAGATGGTGCGCACATGAAGGGGCGTGTGCTGACGTCCACGCACGTGCTCACATTTTCAGTTCTGCACTGAGTGAACTGTTTGTTACAGTATGTGCAGCCCACCTCTGCTCTTCTCATTTGGTTATCTAATTATTTTTTACTTCATGAAACAGATACACAAACATCATAATGGAGAACAAATCTCAAAGAAACAAATAAACCCACAGATTTTTTTCTGTATTAATTTCTTTGATGTAACTCTTCTCTTATTTGTACCTATATATTGATTTATTTATAGTATTGCCATAAAATCAATATATAAAAGAATCACAGGTCACAGTATTGGCCTTATATTTTCTTATCTAGTAGGGCAGGAAGATTGTGACTTTTTCTGCTAATGCTCAGAATTGTCATGGCTGGGATGCTGTAATATCACATCACCCAAATGCACCTCCCACCAATTTTTGCATCCCATAAAAATAATATTGTAATAGTAGTACAATGCAAGTATTATTGTCTTGGTGAATTAGCCCTGAGTAAAAGTTCCTGAAGGGTACTCCAGCTGAAGAACTGTTTTTTCCATTTGAAAGCTGACTTGGATTCTTGTCTAAATTATGGTTATTTAACCAGCCACCAACAAGTTCTGTGAACACATCTATTAACATGATTGCTATGTTTACCCTTTCATTAAAAGCACTCCAAATAATACGTGGTAGTGTGTAATATAAAATGTATGTTTCTGCCTTTAAAAAGAAGAAGGTTAAGGAAATTTTGAACCCCATTTATATTTTTATGCATTCCATCAATTGCATTAATAGTATGGGATTTTTTCCCCATCTTTTCAGCTCTGCCAAAACCCCCAACGGAGCCATTAGTGACTGAAACAACAGCCACCAGTGTTACTCTCACTTGGGACTCTGGAAATGCAGACCCCATCTCCTATTATGTCATCCAGTATAAGTCGAAATCTTTGGAGGGAACGTTCCAAGAAGTGGATGGTGTGGCCACCACCCGCTATAGTATAGGTGGCCTAAGTCCCTTCTCAGAATATGAGTTCCGCATTATTGCTGTAAACAACATTGGAAGGAGCCTTCCTAGTGAACTGGTTGAGGCACGAACAGGAGAACAAGCTCCATCAAGCCCACCTCTCAAAGTGCAGGCACGGATGCTGAGTGCTAGCACAATGCTAGTCCAGTGGGAACAACCTGAAGAGCCTAATGGACTGATTCGAGGCTACCGGGTATACTACACCACTGATCCCCATCTACCACTCAGCATGTGGCAGAAGCACAACACTGATGACAGTCATCTCACCACTGTGGGCAGTTTGATAACTGAGACTACATATAGTATCCGTGTCTTGGCTTTCACCTCAGTAGGAGATGGACCCCCTTCTGATGTTATTCAAGTCAAGACCCAGCAGGGTGGTAAGTACCATAGCTTTTCCCCAATCTGATAGCCCCTGAGGTGAATTGAGATTGCATGATACAGAGTTCTGGGAATTGCAGTTTAAACACTTTCAGGGAGGAATAGTTTGGAAAAAGCGAGGACTAAAATTGTCCCCTCCATGAAGACATGTCTGCTCTTTCAGACATCTGAGGCAAAGATCATGATCATGGTATGGTTCAGACATGGGGTTTGTTCTTTGAGGAGCAAGTTTATGCTCCTTAATTAAGATTGAGGAAAATATTATCTTTTTCAGATTATAAATGTTGTTTTATCATAAAGGTATGTTTGTCAAGACTGGACATCTACTTAGCTAACAAGGTTAAAAGGAAAACTGTTGAACTTGGAATCTTAAAGAAAGGGAAAGTACTGACCAGAGTTATGAAAATACTCTAAGTTTTACATTAGTAATAAGACTAGTGTCTTGGACACTTCCTAAAGCTCCTCAGATCTACCCCCACTGACTCATATTTCATTGGTCCCTAGTTCCAGCCCAACCGGCAGATTTCCAAGCTGAGGCCGAGTCAGATACACGGATCATGTTGACTTGGCTACCAGCCACTCAAGAGCGCATCACCAAGTATGAGCTGATATACTGGGAGGGAACAAATGGGATCCAGGTAAGAAACATAATAATTGATTGCTATACTGTAATCTCCTGTGGAAGTGAGGCAGGTTTCTCTATACAGTGGAACCTCAGTTCAGGACCACAATTGGTTCCATAACTTTGATTGTGAACCAAGTTGGTTTCTGAACTGAAACAAATTTTCCCATTGGGTTGTATGGAAATGCGATTGATCCATTCCAGACCCCTAGGAACTCTATTGTTTTTTTAAGGTTTTGAAGCACACAAAAACAGTACTGTAGTTAAATATGCAACAGAACACACAGTGTAACAGTAAAATCCTTTAATACAAACACTGAGAAAACCATGAACAACAGAGAAAACTTTTCACTTGGTCAATTCTGAGTGAGAGAGAGGTTGCTGTTTTGCGGAAGAGTCCGCCTCTGCAATGGAAGGATACTCTACTTCCGGTGTTTTCCTCTCTTGTGATTTCTTTGTCCTCAGAAAGTTTGGTTGTGAACCGAACCGAGGATTTGTTTTTGAACCGAGTCAAAGGTTTAGCTGATTTTTTTTGGTTGTGAACCAAAGTGTTTGTGAACCGAGGTTCCACTGTACTGCCAGTTAGATTATTGTCAAAATATAGGTACATACAGTTAAAACAGCTTCTAAAAAACAAGGTGCCATCGCTTCTCGGCCTTTTGGATAAGATCAAGTATGGTAAAAAAAACAAGGTACCCTGAAGTTGTAAACCTTTATATATATTTCTGTGTGAGAGGGAGATCAAGAACTCCTGTGATCACTTGGATTCATTGCCATAAGGAATAATTACTGAAAGAATTCCCTTTGTCATGAATTTGTAATTGAAGCTTCAGAGATTGTCCATCTAGTCTTTTTGATGATTAGCCATGATTTGGAAGTGAAAACTGGCCATAGCTTGTCTCATATATAGGCTGTTTTGCATTAAGAAATGTTTTGGGATCTTCAGTATCTGAAAGTTCTTTTTATTTGTCAATAAACTAATATCTGAAATAATGGCTTTAGTGGTTATGTGGGATAATATTAGAGTAAGGCTCTGTGTTCTCTGTGCCTTAAAATTACTGGAATTCTGTAATACTGGATTTTGTGGTATGAATGTCACAAATGAGAACAAATCTGCCTGTGCCTGCTAGTTTCTGCTGCTGATAGAATAAAGTCCTGAAGACTAGCTGATATATTCACTACAAATTCTATTAAGTACTTTTCTGACTGATTTTTATGTATCTTTCATATATTTTCTTCTCAATTTTATACATTAACACTTAGAGGCAATGAAATACTCTGGTTGCTTCAGTGTCCTGGGGATCATTTGACCCCAGGATACTGAAAATGTCATAAATATGAGTCAGTTGCCAAGCATCTGGATTTTCATCATGTGACCATGGGGATGCTGCAATGGTCATAAGTGTGAAAAATGGTCATAAGTCACATTTTTCAGTGCTGTTGTAACTTCAAATGGTCACTAAGTGAACAGTTGTAAGGACTACCTGTACAAAATTGTGGAACGCACAGTACTATCCAAGATCTCTTCTGAACACTACACCCAAGAGAGTAATGCAGAATGTATTGGGTTCCTATGGGGCGGGGAGTGTACTGTATATAAAGTTTCTATACTACGATTTCTGAAATTTTGATTTAAAAGCTACTTAACATAACAAAATGCTGGGAGGGAAAGTTCATTCTTTTTGCTTTCCTGACATTTTACACTACCATGTTTCAGGATGCTGTGGTTGCATTCCTAATAGATCTTTTGTTTCTGAAGAGCACAAGAGGGTGCTTTGTTAGTGTCCTCAATATGAAGATTTTCCTACTGTTATGCAAATTCAGTAACTTGGGTTTCATCATTGACTTGATTAATCTGCAAGTATTGACGGGAAAATGATTTAAGAACAAAAAAATAATCATTAAAGGTTGGTTTTCCTTATTTCCCGTCCAAATAAAAAGAAAACAACTCTGTCTTTTCTAGCATAAGTTGGAATTCGACCAGACTTCATCTTATCCAGTTGAAGGACTCAAGCCAGACACACTCTACAAATTTCAACTAGGAGCCCGGTCTGAGCAGGGACTAGGAGTCCTTACTCCAGTTTTGGAAGCTCGGACAGCACAATCCAGTAAGTGTCTCTGAATGGCTATGGGAATGTAAGCAAGGGGAAATGCTGTTGCCACTGTGTGAGTTAATGGGGAATTAGAACCATTGTCTAGAGAAATGAGGAGTGACAAGCCATCTATGGTTCTGAAGCAGGAGCCGATTTGGCCAGGGTAAGTATTGTTTATCTTTTAGATCATGCCTTTTCAACAGGTGGACTCACAGATTTACAGGGAAAAGCAAATAGACAAGATGTATTCCCTGTCTCTGTGAGTTTTACTGCCTCCTCTCCCGCCCTCCATTCCGTTGCAAACAAGATATTCAATCTCTGAACCTTGTGCATGCATATCCCTGCTCTGCATGTGCTCACATCCCTTTGAGAAACAACCTTGCTCATATTTTCTCCATACATCCCAGGACATCCAGCTGTCCATGTGCTATACACATTGTGTTATTGCCATTGCAAATTTCTATGAATTCACTTGGGAAAAAAAGCAGTTCCAATCTCTATAGGTAGGGGAAATCACTAACGCATTCTACAGAGAATGAATGCTGAACTAAGTAGTGTGGTGTGCCATGTTGCATGTTCATACTCTATGTAGTACCAGGCAACAGTAAAATTAATCAGATGGCCAGATGAAAAGATGACTGACACTGGATTGCTTTTTGTTCTCTTCTCAGCCCATGTGCTGGTGAAGTATAAGCTCAGTTCACTTATTGGCAGCTCAGAATGTAGCATTTAAGAAGATTAAGGCTATCAAAAAGCTCTGAGATAAGCTTGTTTTCACTGGTGATTTGAGGGCTTGCTTTTATGAAAACATTCAGGGTGTAAATGAAACATTTCTGTTTGTGCCATCTGTCAAGAGTTTCATGACTCCATGAGGCAATAAATGATGGCAATAACAGCAGAGCTTTCTATGTGCAGCCAAAGCTTTCCCAAGTAGAATCAGCTCAGGGTGGAACTGTTCCACTTGTGATTGAAATTACCTTTCATTTTCTCATTAGTGGCATATCACTTATAAGGACTCCAGCAGCCCTCTTTGTAGAATCGTAGCGTCAAACCAATGAATCAGACCAAATAATACCCAAATGTAGATATTATAAATATTAGATATTGGAGAACATACTGGATGGGGATATTTATAGAACTGGTAGAAGCTACCAAAGAAATACCTTGAATTGATAGGGACCAGTTGGGTACTTTTCCCAATCATTGAACTTAAACAAAAAGGACAGACCTCAGAAACAAAGAGTAATACAGATGTGAAATATTATAGATGTGAATTCTGATGCAAGGCTGTGTGTAACTGACCAATATATGATGCCTCTGGAGTTAGAATGCAATATATTGGCTAGTTAAGCACATTTGCATATTGAGAGAGTAGAGTATGATACAAAAATATATAATGGAGTGGTCCATCCTCTAAATAGCTTCTATGATTGCTCCAGCTGTATCACATAATTTATTTAAATCAAAATATGCAGCCACTCCTTTGAACTTACAGCTTCCCCAGTTTAGGATCTGCTTTACCCCACTCTTTCTGTTAACCCACATTTCTATCACACATACCATTCTTGAACCATTCATGTGATTCCCTCTTTTATCTCTTATCTCAGATAATTTATACTCTCTCTTACATAACATATGTATTTAAAAACTCACATGCATATTTATAAACAGATTGTCTCTCTTAATGTCTGTAGACTCCTGACTTGGTTTTTCAAACCTATCGAAACACCATTCTTCTCCTTGTCCTGGTGATTCTGTGAACTTTTCCCTAGATCCTTCAAAGTCCTCTTTTGGCTGCCTTACTAGACATGGCAGAGAGGTTCAACTCTTTCTTCAGCTTCACTAGAGTCAACATCAGAATGAAGCACTGCCTGTTATTTTGTGCTATATTACCTTCCCAATACTGTTTCTGAGTTGATGTTGGGCATAGAAACTTTCTAGGGAATAAAAAGTGATTAGGCATCTCAAGACTGTTTCATTTAAAAACACTTCCATCCACTTGCAAATTAAAATACATCCAGAATTAGCAGCAGAAAGAAATGTGCGTGACTCCCACAGGAGCTATTTTGCCTACCCTGTAATAAGGGAGGATAATCCTGATGGTGTGTTATATATAAGCAGTTGTAGATTCAAGCCTGCAGCTAAAGATTGCATGTTAAGTTGGCACTGAAGATAGAAATAGGAAAGAAGTCCCTGAATTTAGTTGATATTAATTTTTCTGAATAATGCTTATATCTCTGTACCAAAACAGGAAGTAGGATGGACAAACTGCTGAAAACCAGTAGCAAGATGTTTCATCATTTTGAGGCAAGAAAACTCACAGGACTATAGTGCCAGTCATAAAATAGATTTAAAACAACTTAAAAAGTAAAATAATGAAAAATATATTTGTCCCATCCACACTCTTTATATGGCATTATGCATCATTAACTCATCCACAGCACTTGTCATTCTTCCTTCTTTCTAGTCACTAAGAATTTTCCAGTCCTGCTGTATATTGCAAGTCCAAATATGTGAGATTTCTGAATTGATTAAATTATAAAGAAATCATTTCAGATATTCTAGTCAGTCTACACATTCACTTTAATCACATTTAATATTGTCTATAGTCATCTATGGCAAACTGGGATTATATTAAAATAACATATATGCAGTAATGTCATGATGAGGGCTGATATTTCCACTTGCATCCCAACATCTGATATAAGAATGTACACACATACACATACATGTACCAGATGCTTAAGCCAATGGCCTGTCAACCACTGTAAAGCACTCACTGTAGAGGGTCCTTCAGAATAGAGAACTGGTAGAGGAAGTAGATGTTTTATTCTTCTTCCAGTAGCTGATCCAGGGGATTCAAGGTCATAAGTAAAGATTTGAATAATTAAACTATCAGGAATCTAGCAGGAGAAAAGCAATGGAATATTATGCACTTAAAACTAGGAGGTCATTTTGAGGAACTGGCATTACAAGTCTGTATACCAACTTCAGATCAAGGCCTTCAGATCAAATGGAAATAAAAGGAAATACCTAGAACTTAGATATATGTAAATATTACAAAGAAAACCACTTGCCAAATATTCTCTTAATTCTGGATGTAGTTATGTTGCCCTTGTACAAAGTGATACTACTTCTAGCATTATGAGAATGATCGATTCATTCAATCCTTTAAAAATATATCAGAATTGCATTATTAAGGGCCTGGTATTCACCATATCAGCATGAATTGCTGGCTTTTGGACATTGCAAGGAAAATTTAATCAAGGCATTGCAAATGTGATCATGTTGTCTGTATGAACATGGTGAACGTTGTGACACTGTGCATAATATCTAGATACATGTTGGTATATATTTTTATCTCATTCAGGTTTTTTATGCTTCCATTGTTTAATTTTATTTCAACCTCTTCTGATATTAATTTGCTGTTTGCACTTTCACAGATGAGATTCTTACCCAGCCATTAGCTATCAGCAGTCAAAAGTAATTTTGTGCCTCACATGGTTCACTTACTGTACTTTCATTTCTTTTTACTAATTGCCATGAGTTTTGTCAAGTAGCATAAAAAAAATTGTCTCAATGAATCCCAATTTCCAAAATGTTTATGAGTGAAGTCTGGAAGGAACTGCTTAGCTGTTTGTACCCAGAGAACCTGCATGTTTACTATCTGTTTCTTGGTACCTTATGTTTCTTTCTCTTTAGCTTTGACTTTTGTGATCTTGACTTTTTTCCTTTACTAGCCAAATTTCTAGGCAAATTGAGCTTGCAAGCCTGCTTTATCATTTTAAAATAATTTTATTTAACATGCATAACAAAAGAAACATCAAAAAGGAAATAATCAGAACTTGGAATCCCAGGACATCAAACATCATAAAAAACAGCCTACTGTGAATACAGATAATGAAATGAATGTTTCTCCATTTTACGGTGGAAGATACATATAGCAGAGAGTATAATTTGATCACATTCATGATTATGGAGGATTTTTCTTTTCTTTTTTTCTTTTTGTTGTATAAACAAGTAGTAGTAGGATGTTTCAAAATGATTAGGAAAAAGTGCTTGCCAATTTGCACAGGCACAGCAGCTCTTGGCTATTTATTTGTGTGTATGTATGTATGTTTGTTTTCAATAAATAATAGGTGCACAACTTTATTCAGAATTCCATGTGAGTCTGAATAAAAGATGATACTGCTTTCAGGAGTCCACTCTTTAAAGTTAATATCATTCTTAAAGAAGTGGCACCCTTTTTTAGTTTAAACAGCATCTTAAAAATCCAAGCAATTTAATGTGGAGCAGAGAAATGCTGTGCTTGTGTGGAACCTATAACCTCCCTAGTTGTTTTTGAAGCATTATTGTACAGCTCTAATAGCAATAAATATGTTCCAGAAAGCATAATAAATGTTTGCATTTATTTTTCATCTAATAAAACAGAATTATAATGGTAGCATAGGTCTAGTGACAGGATCCCATATTTTTTGCAAGATTTGTTTTGTTGTTGTTTTTTCTGGCACCTGCAACAAGTAAATAATTAGGAAAAAGGCACTTCTATTGGAATCAGTGCACAGGCCGAGCTGTAAATTCAGCTTTTATTGATGTTCAGCAGTTTTTTTTAAAAGGAAAAAGAAAAAGAAAATATACTCAATTTGTTTTTCTTTCCAGAAAGTTTCTACTGCTGGATATTCCACCAGTATAATTACATCTCACTGGTGGACTGGTGAAGATATATTGTAGATAGCAGCCATTTTGAGAAGAGTGGAGTATCAGAAATAAATCATTTTTGACGGAGTTGCACTTTGATATTTCAAACATTGATTTAAAACATTTCATCTCATATTGCTTCCTATAGTTCCTCAGTTTTCTATAAATCTCTTTTATACTTCTTTACTCTCAAATTTAGCAGTATGTTTTCAACAAATCTATGATGTTATCAGCTTTTGCTTATAATAGACTAGCAGTTCAAAGGAGTTGTGTTTCATTATCTTTACCTGTCCTCTCATCATCAAAATTACCATAACCTCCCATGATTTGGGCAATAGCCACACTATAAAATGGCATCTAAACCATTTGCTATTTGCCTGCTGCGTCGTGTCTTTGATACCCAGTCACTGTTTAATCTTCTAATATGGAAACTTTGGGCCTTTTTGTAAGATTCCTAAGAGAATTTTATGATCATTTACTGTGTCATTTTAATTACTTTTTTACAGTGACAATACCAATAGTTGATCCAACATGACCAGTTAATAAACAGAAACAATCAATCATAAAAGGATTCCCATAATCTGATCTGGTTGAGAAGCAAATGATTGAATAGCAACTGTTTTATATCCAACTCCTATTTCACACTTACACATTTACTATCTGGCAACTTATTTCAGTTAATTGACATTTAAGCAGGCAATAATAAAAGTTTTTAAATGTCTTCATTGTTTTCAAAGTTTGACTTCCTAATGTAGCTTAGCCATTCTTCCATGAGATCCAGTATTCTCTTTTTTTCCTCTGAGCTCTTCCCCTCAACCTTTTTTTCCCTTGCCATATTAAGAGTGTGTGTATCATTCAGTATTGTTTATTAATGTTGTGACTAGATCAGAATTTTTATACTCAAGTGACTTTACTGTTTGAAAATATTCCATTGTCACTTTGAGGAATTGTCTAGATTCTTCTGCCATTTCTTTCAATATTGATTGCCTTGCTGGTTTCTGTCTCTCTACTTTTGCTTAGTAGCAAAATTCATATACCTTTAGCATGCTTAGGTAACTCTTGAGTTTGATGTTGGTCCTTGCAATCTAAAGTGTAGCTTTAAGTTTAATTTTCACATAATTCTTATGTTTTTCCTAATAACTCTCTTGATCTGCCTTTCCTCCAGTTTAACATATGAAACATTCCTATTCTGCAATTTGGTAGTTTATTTTTGTTCTGCTTACCAAATTTAAAAAAATGATATTTTAAGTTTCCTTCACTACTTAGTGATATTTCCATCCTGCAAATCATGTTTTATCTCTTTAAAAAACTTCCTTCGTGGTCTTTATAATTCTTGCTTCAACTTCTACTCAGGAATATCCAAGCTATGGTGCTATGTATCAGATTCAGTAGACCTTGTGTTCTAGGATTATGTACTAAGCAGTTTAAGCAAAAAGTATCCATGCAAACTACCGCTCAAATACCACTCATCAGAAAAACTATCACTGAATTATTTGAAGGTGACACATTATTCTTAGTTGGTTTGTTATCTTTTTTAGATCTCACATTCTTCCTTTGGCACTTCTGCTTTTCTATTCTTTTCTAAGTAATTTCTAAGACCTGTGATTTCCAATTTTCTTTTCTATATACGGCACGCTTATACTATGGTAACCACAACTGGTGATCCTGTGAACGGCACACGTAAGACTTAATTCCTGTACATGTATATTTTTAAATAACAAAGAAATGCAAACTTTCATCCTTATCAGGAGAATGTTGGCTGGGTAAGATCTCACTGTACTTGGTATGTTTTGCCCAACCATTTCCCTACATCTTCCCACTTCATTTATTTATACCTAGCCCCTTCTGCCCCACCCCAAGCGGTCGCATGTGTAAGCATCAGCTCTACCACCATCCGGGTAAGTTGGGTACCACCCCCGGCTCAGAGCCGCAATGGAGTCATCACGCAATATTCCATCGCATACCAGGCAGTGGAAGGAGAGGACAGCACCAAGCGTGTGGTTGAGGGCATTGGACATGAGCACTCCAGCTGGGAAATCAGCAACTTGGAGAAATGGACAGAATACAAAGTGTGGGTGAGGGCTCACACAGATGTTGGTCCTGGACCAGAGAGCATCCCTGTCTCTATTCGCACTGATGAAGACGGTAGGTTCTGATACATGGTCAAAGGTAACAGGGACTCTATCGATAGTTACAAGTGTCTTAGGAATGCACTGTGGATCTTACTCTACAATATATAAGCAATGATGTGCTCAATTTTTTAAAAAAAATAGGCCAGCTCCTTTGTAATCATATTCAGTTAGAATGTGAAGCTAGAGTCAATCAATCTCTCTATATAAAATCAGACGTGTGTGTGTGTGTGTGTGTGTGTGTGTGTGTGTGTGTGTTCCAGCATAACTCTGGAACGGCTCCACCAATTCCAATCAAACTTGCTGTACAGATGACTTATCCTCTGGGAACAAACACTGTGGGGGTAAGACACCCCTAACACCCATCAAGGTGCCTTAAAATAGTGGTGATGGCTTCGGCTTCACAGTACTCCACAAGGGGGGCTCCCTCTGACTTGCAACACTGCATGACAGAGCAGCGTCAGGCCCATAGACCTACTACATTATAGGATTGCCAATAAAGTACCCAGGCTAGGTCATTGGCTGGTAAGTAATAAGAGTCTTCTCCATGTGGGGTTCATAGATAAGTTCTGTTGGGTAGAATGCTGCTGCCTATACAGATCTGCTTCTTAACTATCAGGGACACATTGAAGCAAAACATTGTATTGCATTGGGTAGACAAGTCAGTTAGATCTCAATTTAAGTTTCCTGTTTGGAAATTGAGTCAGTACTCAGAGTGACTGGTACTTGTTATGTTATATTCTGGCCTAAAAATATTGGAGAGCCAAAAGTAAACATAGGAGGAAGAGAACCACCCTTAAACTGAGAGCAGGCATTCTTTGGTTTTACTGCCTCTGCTGTATTACTCCTTACATTGCTGAAATTCTAGGAAGTGATGCATAGGGACTGTTTCCCAGGAAAAGAAACACATCTGCGGGTTCTGGTGCTTGATTTGTTTGCTTTAGCAAAGCCTTAGCTAGAGGGAAGCTACTACCCTAGAAATGTCTTAGCAAACTTGAAACATTAGTCTAAGGGCTGCATAGTTGCCTCTCCCAGGTAGGCTTTGTCAGGCGTGATTTTGAAAGCTTCCAATAACACAGAAGTTTCATAAATAGCATGTAAGGTGGATGAAATCCTTTTTGTGTCTTGAGATGTATTTGGTAGTTAATACATTCTTTTTATAATTGGAGTGACATGTACTAATCCAACATAAGTCAATCCCTGGGTAGTTGCCATTAGCATAAGGCTCTGTAGGTAAAATTCATGGTAGCTGGGCCCTGCAGAACTGTCACAAGCAATTTTCAAGGCATAACCAACTCTAATAAGAAAAGGGGTCAATTAGTTACATTTGCTTTCCACTTGCTTTTTGGAAAGCCTGAAGAACATACATCATTCCCCATTCTGTCCTCCTCCTTTCCTTTGCTAAATCATGATTTCCCTTGATGCTGCTCTTCAGGTAACTATTTACAATTAGGAGTGAGATTTATGGAAAATAACGTGTTGCCTAAAGCTGAGCAACTGTCAGGCAGCCATATCTTTTTTTTTTTTTTGAACCATTTTTGCAGATTTCACCCACTTCCCAGTCTCCAATTAACCTCCTCTTGTACTGACAATTGAGGCACTGTGTGCTTTTGGATGCCATGGGTTGCTTTTGCAAAAGTCGGATGCTGTTTTGGCCTTCCAAGCTTAGATTGAATAGCAGCATGGCAAGGGGGACTCTAAAATGAATACATTGCCCCATTCATATGCAGAAGGAGAAACTGCTTTGAGAGAAAATTCCTCCGTCCCTTCCCTCTATGCTCTTTTTTAATTTGCATTGATATTTTTGTCTCTTGGTGTAAGAACCCAGAATAATAAGAATGCAGTTTTGCCAAGTAGTAAATACGTTGTACACTGCCTTATGAAAAAGTACCTCCTTGTAAGAAAATTGAAATTTTTCAGGCAACTGCCATTTTTCACTTTTTATTAAAAAGCACTCTGTAACCTGGAAGCATAAGCAGGCATCTCAATCTTCAGAACTGCTTTTTGCTGTAGCAGTGGAACAACTGACTATAAGCCATTGTTCTAAATGCCTCTTTCCTCTTAATAAATCTGCTTCTGTTCTCTGCTCACTCTTTAATACAAAGAGAGGATGGGGGTAAAATCCTTAGATTTCTGAGGAAAGCTTTGCATCTTCTTATAATAATAGGATATCTTAGACCATTGAAGATGCTAAACATGTGTGCCATACACTGTTAATCTTTGAAATCTTTATATACAGACATGCATGTACGGAAATACTTGTTTCTGAGAAAACTATTAGAAAAGTGGGGATTAGAGAAAGCAATCACAATTAAGGTGCCAGTGTTAGATGATGATTTCTCTCTAACTAAGTTTTCCTATGTACATTGCAGTGCCCAGTGCTCCCCCACGGAAAGTGGAGGTAAAATCAGTGAACTCAACAGCAATTCGTGTTTCCTGGAAATCACCCATCTCCAACAAACAGCATGGCCAAATTCGAGGTTACCAAGTCACCTATGTAAAAATGGAGAATAATGAACCAGTTGGACCACATGTCATCAAAGATGTCATGGTAGCAGAATCCCAGGTATAGCCTGTTGTTGACTATGCATACTTATTTGCAGAATTACCTGCTCGTCAGTGTTTTTCATTTTTTTATTTTTTGGTTCATAGGAGTGGTTAAAATTCTAACACAGATGGGACTTCTATGATCCCAAATGGTGTTGAACTGACCCCCTGAATTAATCCCCAGAGTTATTGGTCATGGATAATGGAAGCTACAGTCCAGATATAGCTGGAGGACCACAGTTTCATTATGTTTACTCTAAATAAACTCAGAATTTAAGGCCAACTGCACAGTATGTGGTATACAACACCATGTAACTAGAGATTGCAAGTATAAACTCAAATAATGAAATTCAAGTAATGAAGGAAAAGATAGGATTAATCTAAAGAAATTAATTTGTTGGAAGAGGTTAAGGAAAATACAACTAAATGGCCTTTTGGAATAACACATCCAAAAGGTTAAGTGTTATTAAACGGTGTTAATTTTGCTAAAAATGGATTAAATGAGTTTCAGAATTGCCTTCTAATGTTAATTAAGTCATCCTAAATGGAAAGCCTGGGATTCTTCAGTAGTATGCTGAAAATAAATGTATGCTTTATTGGTGGTTCTGTATTTTACTACAAGTGTTAATAAGGTTTTGTTATATTTGATCGACGTGACTGGCCAAATCAAAAAACTTTCTGAAATGAAAGCAGTAAGGAAAGGGTTGCCTAGAATAAAATCATTTTTCAGAAATCTAAGGTCCTTCTTAATGAATTCCAGGTAGTAGGATAATAGAAGCATTGCCTATTATCTCTTTGGAGCTGAGTATCTTGTCAGGAGTTGCTTAGTGTAAATACTATACTCATAATGTCACTAAAATAAAGAAGAAATTTAGTTTTGAAATATTTGTTGTAGAATACCTTTTGGATTCAGGAGGGATGGGTGGAGGGCAGTTGATTCATGCTGGTAAAAAAAATCTATAATTCCTGAGGTTTCTACAGTTGCAAGCCGGGGGTGATCAGTTGTGAGCTAGATTTTTTAATGGCACCCAGTAGAATTACAAGACAAGTGCACAGACTAATTGATTTGCTTCCTAAGTATAGTTGAATTATTTATCTCTCTCTCTCAACAGGGAGCAAAGCACAGCAAACAATAAGAAAATAAATAAATCACACATACCTTTCATACACTTGAAAATAAAGCCCAGCCTAAGAATTAAGGAGAAATAAAATAAGAACCTATTAGAACAGGGTTATATTTCTTGGATTAGATCATCAGAATTTCTATGCATCTTTTCAAAATTTTCATATCTGGGAAGATACACAGTGGTTTGTCTCTGAGAAAGTTGTCCCTTTAGCTTGTAAAATTCATCAGTTTGCTATCTTTCTCTAGGGCAGGGGTGTCAAACTGGATTTCTTCAAGGGCTGGATCAGCATTGTAATTCTTCTCAGGCCGGCAGCTTGGGGAGCGGGACAGGAAGGATGTTTCCTGCAGCACCCTGCTGGCCAAAACGGTACAGTGGGTCCACATGTGTGTTCCCCCCACCATGGCCTCCTGCAGCACTCTACTGGCCATTTTCAGGCCCATTTTTGGACTATTTTTTGGCCTGTTTTGAGCCCATTTTCGGGGGCATTTTTCAGCCAGCAGAGTGCTGCAGGAGGCCATGGAGGGTGAAAATGAAGCACAGGATGGCTGCACACAGCCTGTTTTAGCCTCCAGTGGCACCATGGGCTGGTTTTTGATAGTTCCAGGCCAGCCCCACAGGCCGGATCTGGCCCGCAGGCCTTGAGTTTGATACTCCTGCTCTAAGGCTAAAGACTTGATCCTCAATAAGCTATATGGCTAATCTCCTGCCGATGAAATAATTTAACTAAACCCATTGAACCACCAGATTTTGTATAAGAAAGTAAGACTATGCAGTACTTTCTTTTAAAGTAAAAGAGTATGCAGTAGAACAGATATCCATATACATATACATATACATATGTTCTACTACCTACTCTTTTACTTTAAAAGAAAGTACTGCATAGTCTTACTTTATATATATTCATATTCCTCTGATTAGCCTTTTATTTCTTGGAAAAAAGTGGAATCTGTATATACCTATCTTTCAAAAACGTACCTTTCAAAAAATGGAGGTGCAGTATAATAATCTAGCACCATGCCTTGCAGAGTTTTCTATTTGCCAGATGAGATTTGTATTAATTCTGTGCTAGAAAGAAGCTTCATTCTTCCGATTCACACATATTTACCAGGATATTTTTCAATTGGTCTCCAGTCATTGTTTCTTATAGAAATATAAGCGCTAAACTGGGAATACATCTAAACAGCAAGGGATTCCTAGCAAATTAATAAGTCAACTATGTTTGCAGGATAATTCTGGATCTCATCCAAGAAATCAGTCAGAGTGAATGGGAATTACAATAACCTGTCCTTCCTGAAGGCACTTGCCATTTTTTTATATGGGTGGGTGTTCTTGGATGACAACCAGACAGATGGAAAACCTGCAAGCACAGTCAGGTGAAAGGCTTGAAGGCTAAAGGTGTAGTAATGTATCATGTAGTTGATCCAGCTGCCTAAGAACAGTCATAGAGCTAGAAAACCATTCAGATAATACCACCCTCTAAAATGTTGGGAATTTTATCATCAGAAATGCAGTCAACTTTCATATTAACCATTCAGATAATATAGCCTTCTAAAATTTTAATAAGATTATCAGAAATGCACTGAGCTTTTGCACTGTGTTGATAAATAATACTGTTCTGTCATTTAGTTCCTCTTTTCCCTTCATCTCCCTGTTACATAGTGGTCAAAAATATTTAGAGAATTTTTTACTTAAGTAAATTTCTGTGCTGTGTCTCTGCCTCTAGCTGATAAGTAGCTAGCAGGACAGTGTCAATCATTGTCTGTCCTACATGGACAGACAAGCATGACTTTATCTCAAGAATTTGCCTATATGTATGACTTTAGCAGAGTTCAGGAGATAGTAATCTCCACTGTATAGTTTACCACATAAACGTATTCTCCTTTTCTAAGTATTAAGCTGCAACAGAACGTTTTCTAATGCAATAAAGAGCCTCAGTGGTTTATGGAGATAATGCCTCCTAAAGTACTACCAGCTGCCTGCAATTAGTGCAGGTTCGAGTCCCACCAGGCTCAAGGTTG
>JANHFR010008155.1:608463-618679 GCA_032468015.1 Mimophis mahfalensis | reverse complement strand
ACAGGAAAAACAGGAAATGTAAACTGCAAACAGCATTTTCAAACCAAAAAAATCATTTCTGGGAAGAGGAGGCAGAGAGTGACAACTGGGAAGAACAGCAAGGTTCTTCCTCCTGCCTTGCCTGCTTCACCACAAACCGAATTTGGAAAAATTCGTAAGTTGAGGAAACCGCATATAAAACCGCCAACAGTTTTAGATTTGTAGGTCGAAAAATTTGTAAGCATGCGGCCACGTTTTCCATTCGTAAGTCGAAAAATTTGTATGTCAAGTAGTTCGTAAGTCGAGGGACCACTGTACATATCCACAGTGAGAAAGTTTAGCTAAGAATGTGGCGTGTTCTGACAATCAGTTTCATAAATCTTGTTCTGAATGATCCCTTTTTCCTATTATCAACCAGATTTCTTTTAACTTGATTGCTAACTGTTACCTGACTGATCACTGGTAAAACAAAGTAATGCTATTATGGTAGAGAAGAATTGGTTTTTAACAGAAATTAGCAACCAGAACAAAGCGTCTTGGCATTTTTCTATATACTTTTCTTTTGAGTAATGAATTCGGATTAATGACATACCTTTTTTCTGATCTGTGGCTGCTTTATAAATTATCTCCTCCCAATCTACGCTACAAATATATAAACATATGTAATAAATGTGTTGAACAGATTTCACCCCTGTAATGTCATAGAAAGTCATTTGAAAAAATATTAACAGCAGTGCCTCTGCTGGAACAACCTGACTCTCACTGATTCCTATAAGTTGCCAGTATTTTCCCTGTCATGCAATTTTATGGTATTTTTTCCCTTTTAAAAATGGGCTTTTGTCGCCAGGATGATTGTCACTCATCAAAATTTCCCATTTGCTCTGTCTAGGAGTGCATCAGAATGCCTTTACCTGTATTCAGGAGATTTGAACAACCAGTCATGTGCACTTGCATATATGCACACCTCTGCACACAAACATACACAAATATGTAACAGTTGGGCTGTCTGAAAAAGAAACCTTTTGCATTAGGTGTATGCTAAGAAGCACCAGCACCATATGGAGTCATGTGGTTTAATGGTAATCAATAATCCCACCAATAATATTTCTTGCCATCCCAAAATTTCCTGCAAATCTATCCCACTTAATTACTGGACTGGTTCTTCTCTGTATAGTTAGTGAAATCTGCCAGGATAAGAGCCTATGGTGGCAGAACTACGGACATAAATACAACACAAAGAGAACAATGTATTTATTTTGCTATTATAAATGCCTGGGGGGCCTTCAGTCATTCAAGAAAGACAAGCATTAATTGACCAATAAAGTTTACCCTAAAGACCCTTTATCCTTGCACATTACAATTCTTCACATTTAAAATAATTTTTAATAACAGAATCTTCTGTGTTCTTCCACTATAGGAAATAGTCCCTTACAAATAAGCGTAAACAGAAAGAGGAATGCCAAGTATTTGTCACAGTGTTCCTGTTAGATAGAGGGCTGTGATATTCCTTTTTGCTTACTGCCATATGTTTTGGTTGTCCGGATCTTGTTATTGTTCCCCAAATTTATCTTGTATAAGCTTTTTTTTTTCTTTTCCTTAGGAAAAGGTCCAATTCACCCTCATCCAAGGATGAACATTCCATTGGCCTGAAGGACTCCTTGCTGGCCCACTCCTCTGACCCTGTTGAAATGAGGCGACTTAACTACCAAACACCAGGTGGGCTATGGTTATATTGTCCCAGGGATACTTCTCCCTCATATTATGTGTATCTCTCTTCACTGGGCGTACCTGTCATATTAGATTCAAATTAATCACCCATATGAAAGTCCAGTCTGCTGATAGATCAGATATCAGGTTGGCAGGTTTAGTAGGCTGGCTCCTGATTGGGTTCCTTAAGTGTTCCCTAGCTTCTGGTTCTTATGGCATGTTAAATTATCTGTCGCTACTGACCTTCAGCAAAGCAGAATCTCTTCATAAGGCAGCATTTTCTAAATGTATTGCTTTTTGGAGGTTATTTCACTCTCATCTAAGCAGATTTGATTTGTTTTCTCTCTTGTTCATGCGAAATAACTTGCCATCCTGACTTCCTTAGGTGGTGGACTTTATAAAGCATTTAAGCCATTTTAGTAATTAAAAAAGTACATATTTGGCTTCTGAGCTCTACACATCAAGTTGGGGCATTTTTCCCCTTAATTATATTGGGTACGGAGAGCATTTCATGGTGAGATCTGCAGGTTTGTTTAAGGCCGCATGTAGCCTTTTCTTTCTCTACAGCTGTACATGATTACTCCACTCAGGTCATTTTAGAAATGGAGTAGAGATTAGAGCTATTCAAATTGTGTGTGTGTATATGGTGGGAAGCAGGCAATTAATTTCTCTAAGGGGCCGCATGAAAACTGGGACTGTTGTGGAGGGCTGGCCCAAAGCGTAGGCATGCACTCACAGACATACATAAATTGAAAACTAGAAGTCCCCTTCAAAATAGAAGTAATACAGTTGTATTGCATGCATGATGTACGCTTATCTACATTTGATTTCTGATTTCTGATCGGCCTCAGGGGAATTGGACTGGGACAGCCAAAGGGTCAAATGTGTCTTGGAGACCATAAAGTGCCTATGTCGGTGTTAAAAGATACAGCTTGAGGAAGGTAGATTAATTTTTATGTTCAGTTTGGACCAGAACTTGTGAGCCCCTGCTCCCATTCTTTGCACCATTTTGTTTTATCAGTTAACTTTCAAGACTGATACTTCAGTTTAATCGGCTGAGTTGAATTGATAATCTCTGGATCCAGACAACCACAACTAAACCATCAGGAGTCTGGTAGTTGTTATCTTTGTAGCAACTCCTGAAGTATGAAAGGTCCTGCTTAGTATGTAATTAATTAAATTGCTCTAATTCAGTATAAAGCTTTCTGCCTTAATAATCTCTACTTCACAAACAGTTCTTACATGAGTTGACAGCTTCTTTACATTCATATTCTTTTTCAACTGAGGCAGGTTTGGTAACATATTGCTGTTATATGATTGAATAAATTCTGACTGCACTTTGGTTATAAGATTCCTGTAACAAAGAATGTATGGTAGTTTATTGTAAGATTTGAGAAAATCCTAACTATTGTTACCTGAGACAAGATAGCATCAGTGATAAAATTACCTGTAAAATAATCCTTGTTGTAACTGATACCGTTTTAATACTGTACCTACTATACTTCCATATGTGTAACTAGTGTGGAGCTAAGATTGTTATCCTCAAACTTGGTTTTGACGGTGAAGAGGACTTTTGTGTTACCTTTTGACCTTCTCTTACTCCTTAACTTTACCTTCAGCAAAGTAATGGGATTTCTGTTCTTACAGGTGCCAGTGGCCCCAGTTGCCCGAATATATCAAGTTAGTTTTCTTTCCACCTGCTTTGCTTTTTTCTTCACTCCATGCAACTTCTTTCCCATCTTCTTTTGTTCAGTATCATGAAGGTCGGCCTCACTCACCACAGATTTAGTAATATCATGACCACTTTCCAGTAAGCCAGGATGTTTCACCAACATAAGCTTTTGGTGCTTCTCGCGTAAGGTGCTCCAGCTTGCACAGGAAGAAAGAAAAAAGAGTTTAAAGGTTCCCAATCTTCTAAGCAGTTCCAATCAGGAATCTTCCCAGCTGGGCTGAAACATGAAAGTGTGGTCCTTGGATAAGGCTGTGAGAAGCTAATCTGTAATATTTTGTGGAAATGCTCACCACCCAAAATTGATCCAGTAGGCTTATACTTAATCATTCCCTGAATTGCACTTCAACTTTTATTCTTTTGGCAATACAGGTGGTCCTCAACTTACAGCCACAATTAAGCCCAACTTTTATGACTTTTCTTGCCACGTTTGTTAAGTGAATCACTGCAGGTGTTAAATTAATTAAATTGTTAAGGGAATCTGGTTTCTCCATTGACTTTGCTTGTCAGAAGGTCACAAAAGGGGTCAGATGACTTCTGAATGCTGCAACTGTCATACATATGAGTCAGTTGTCAAGTATGCAAGTATAAATCATGTGACCATGGGAATGCTGCAATGATCATGTCACAACGTGATTTTGCCAGCCAAGCTTCAAATGTAAACATTGGCAATATTATAAGCACATTCTGTTTTCTTCAGTAGACCTTATCTAGTTACTATGGTGTTACACACATGATTAAGCTATGTTTGGATTAGTCTGTAAATTCCTTTACACATAGGTACCTTTCTGCGCAAAACTTTATTTTCACTTCACACTTTTTGTCTCTCTTCCTGTGAGCAGTCACTGATAAGAACTGTGTTCATTATTAGATATGTAGTCAGTTAGATTTTGTTTTATTTTCAGTAAACTTATTTAGCCTGTTAACTCATGTTTCATTTGTCATGTCTGTGCCAGAGATTCTCAAAAGATCCATCCCCTCTGAACTTTTAAATCGTAAATCCCCTTCATTGAGATGGGGGGGAACAATGATGGAATCTTAAGCAAAGATTGTAAGTGTGAAAAATGGTCTTAAATCACTGTTTTCAGTGCCATTGTAACTTTGAACAGTCACTAAGTTAAGTGTTGTAAGTTGAGGACTACCTGTATCTTGTTAAAACATGTTCAGTCCAAGTTTCCTTGCTCTCTTTTTCTTTCTTTCCTTTCATCTTACAGCGCTTCAGTTAAACCAAGCATTATTTTAGTGATGTTATGATGTTTTGCAGGCAAAGAAACATTTGTGAATTGATTGGCCCCATAGGGTTGTAGAATTTGGTGTTCATGTTCTAAGGAGGAAGAGAAAATGAATGTTGATGCTTGAAGAATTACCAAAGAACAAAGGCAAAATTAAATACTGGAGGCGGAAACAAAGCCTAGTATTATAGTGAGACCACTGTTTAACAGACTCCTGTTTTGTACATTTTAGGTACAGTGGACCAAATTTCTACCCAGGAATTTTCTTCCTCCCCCCCATGTAAAAAAATGACAAATGCATTGCACCCAAAGTAGTCTAGTGAAGCAGTTAAATTTATGTTGATTCTACCTTGATTTTACATCCCTTATCATCTAGACTGTTTGCATAATTTGTCAGTATGCAAATGACACAAATGATATCCTTTGTATCAATTTTTATCATTTATGTCCATTTAGATTATTTGCAGGGTGACCCCATTACCTCAACAATGTCATTCGACAAGTGACAAACTTGCTTCAAATGGTGCAAACTGTCGTACTGAGGTACTTTTCATATTAAATGGATAGGATACCATCTCTCTTCAAATGATTAAACAGGGCTTTACTGAATTCTGTAAGTTTGTTTTGTTTGGCTCTATATTCTCACCCAGAATGCATACTCAAGAAAGTTAATAGACAGTCTTTCTAAATGATAAGGTTTATTGATGCTTCTTCAGTGGACATACAGCTTCTAATACTTATGACTTGCCTGCTCCAGTCAGTTTATGATAAATAAGCTGTTGAGAGAAACGCAAACTATTCCTCAAGCATCTGTTCACAATTTCTGTTTCTGCACTATACTGCATATTGCTGACACGAAATGAAGACACAATCCCATTCTTCAGGAGCTTTATTGCTATCCCTGCAACCTTATGTTAGCCTAAGGACATGTAGGGGCATCGCTTCAATTCTTTTCACCTTTTCTAGGATGTTGTTATATTTGGAAACCACATGGTTGATTGTTGTCTCATCTAAGCATGAACAGATAATTTCTGCCTTTTTACTGGCATCGCATGCCACATTGACTTTTTCATGTTCCGTTCTCTGTGCTCCTGCTATTCATTGCCATCAGCTCCACTATGCACATATGAAAGAAGACCTCTCCCTTTAGCTAAAGAATTATTCTTTCTGATACTATGTTCCGCTCTGTTTTGTTTGACCTGACAGGCATGCGTGACCATCCTCCCATTCCAGTAACAGACCTTGCTGACAATATTGACAGACTGAAAGCCAATGATGGACTGAAATTCTCCCAGGAATATGAGGTAAGAAGACGGGGAGATGGAGGAAGCAAGAGAGTGGATAGTTCAGTGGTTTTTTTATTCTTTATTTATTTATATCACACCTTTATTATTTTTACAAATCACTCAAGGCTGCAACCATATCCAACACTCCTTCCTCCTCCTATTTTCCTCACAACTCTGTGAGGTGGGTTGGGCTGAGAGAAAGTGACTGGCCCAAGATCACCTTCTTCACCTTCATGGCTAAGATAGGACTTGAACTCGTGGTCTCTTGCTGTAGTTGACTGTGTAATACTAATTATGTCCATATTAACAGTTTATGAAATTCTACTGTTTGACTACCAATTACTCCACTCTCAAGTCTTCCTAACATCTACTTATTTACTCTTAGCTCAGTCATGACTCCTGGTGGTTCACATAATCTATATATATAAAGCAGTGTGTGGGTTTCTGGCGGGCGGGCGGGCAGTGTGTGTATGTATGTTCTGGATACAGTCTTTAACAGCTGGACCATTTTCAGCCAAACTTGCCACAGAGGAAATGACAAGCACTGGGGGGGCGGGGCAAAAACGCTGTCTGGGGTGGAGTCTTTGCCCCCTAAAAATAATGGCAAAGTGCTGATCCCCAGGACTTCCCTCACGCCTGGCTTAAGCTCTTTCCTTAAGGACGCCTCAAGGGACGCCAGACAGCAGAATCAGGCTTTACCTGGTGCATTACAGGCCACCAATATGGAGGCCTTTTGAAATTGAGGTGAGGGCCAAGCAGGGAAGGAGGAGGCAGCAGCAGATGATATGGAGGCCTAGGCCGGGATAAGGTGAGGCCTTTTGAAACCTTAAGGAGGCAGCTGGCTCCAGGATGACTATACCCGGGCAAAGCCGAGTAATCAGCTAATAGAAGAATAAAACTGATACAATGATACAAAACAAAAGCCAAATTGAAAGTTAAAAAAATCATCACCCATATAATAAACTACTTTACTAAACTCTAAATGCTCACAAAAGAGTTTTCAACATCTTGCCAAAGTGGTGTTCCAGGTAAAACTTTGGGGTCATTGCATTCCAATGCATGAGGGCCTCCACAGAGAAGAACTGTCTTCAGGGTTTTGTCCTTCTGAAATGTTGTAGGAATACATTCCTGCAGGCATGCAGTAACTAGGCAGATTTCACTTGGAGGAGGCCATCAGTATTCTATCCTAGAGCAAACATATATAAGTCCTAAAGGTGAAAAACAGCTAATTCAATTGGACCTGGGAATCTATTAGCAATCAGCGCAGTAATGATAGAACAGGTACATATAATACTTAAAATCAGGAACTGTTTTGAATTCCTGAACCTCTGGTTGGAAATCAGAAGAACCGTAAAACAAACTGAAAGAAATTATTAAGGATGAATCTGAAAAGAGACTGCCAAAGATCAAGAAAGAGAAGAAAGCAAAATGGATGTTACAAGAAATGCTGGAAATTGTCACAAAGAAAAAAGAAGGCAAACCCAAGAAAGACAAAGCTCTCAGGAAGGAATTTCAGAAAGTCTTTAGAAGAGGCAAGAAGCAGTATTACAACAACACCTGTAAAGACATAAAAGGTGGAAAAACAAGGAACACCTTCCAAAAAGACTCTGAACTCAGAAGGAAGTTGCAATCTTGAATTGACATGCTAAAGGACATTAACAGACAGATAATACTTGAATTAAAGGTGACTGAACAAAGATGGAAGGAACATACTGAATTTCTGTGCAGTATAGATATCAACATCCAAGTTATACTAAAAGATGTTCTGTACTTACAAGGTCAGGTTCTGAAAAATTAAGTTAGATCAACATTTCAGTTGTTACCATGTTGGAAATCGACAGGAATTTATGGACTATCTACAGAAATATGGCAAGTAACAAAAGAATCAGTAAAAGTCCTAATTATGTTTTATCAGCAAACCCAAAGAACCAAACTGCATCCCACAGAAATCAGTCTACCAACTAGTTGTGCAATATCCTTAATACCACATGTTAGCAAAATAGTGTTTAGTCTCATCCAATGCAGATTAGAGCCCAACATGAAAAAGTATATGGCAGATATCCAAGATGGTTTTTTAAAAGACCAGAAGAATATTTAAAATGGCAATTGTAGAACATCTCAATTTTCTATAAACAGATTAGGAAACAACAATATGGACAGAAAGCCTATACATAGGAAACTTTTGTATGGAAAGAACATGGCAAAATATTCTAATTTCAGATTGGCAACTGAGCGAGCAAAGCAATATGCTCATTCCTTATTTATTCAGCTTCTTTGCAAAATGTATAGTGAGAGTAGCTTAGAAGAAGTTGAGTGTGTTTTTAAAACTAGAGAAAGAAAAATCAATAGCCTGTGTTATGCTGATGACACTATCCTGATGGCTGAAAATTGAAATAATCTGCAAGCGCTAGTAATGAAATTCAAGGAGCACAGTAAAGACGTGTAATTTAAGTATACAGACCAAATTAATGACCATAGATACAGCAACCAGCCTTAGAATTGACACTGATATCGACCTAGTAGATTGTTTTTGCCTTTTAGGATTGACTGCTATATTAACAGCAAAAGAATCATCAGTCAAGAAATATACCACACATTAGCACATGGTTGAATACCAATGAAGGCCTTGGAAAAGCTATTCCAGTGCTGAAATGTGTCTATATCTACAAGGATCAGAATGATACAAACGTTTTTTTCCTGGTGCATTCAAAAGAAGCAAGTTTTATTCTGAAAAAGCAGGACAGAAAGACTATTGACACTTCTGGACTTCGATATCGGAAAAGATTCTGGTGGAATCTCAGATTGCAAACTATCTCCTTTAGGGAATGGGTAATCTCATCTCGAATACAGCTGGGACAAGAAAAGTTCTGGAGAAGCAGCAATTTTATCTTGCTTAGATCTAGTTTGAGCTTTTACCCATCTGGAACATCACAGCGTTTAGCTATGAGAACATTTCCACAATATCTTTGATTCAGCCAAGGGTGGCAGTGTAAAGCTGATAATCATCAGAGTATTGCAATACAGAATAAAAAGGATGACCTTGACAGATATAAGTAAGATCCTTTACCTAAGCAATGAGGCAAAAAACATGGATTAAATTCAAAACTCTGTTACTATAAGCAACCTTAAAAAAGATGGTTTAGTCTTCTGGTGGATTTGCTTTCTGGTCTGGGACTAGTATCAAGCTTATAAATCTAACTGTTTTACCTTCTCCCCATTTTATATTCCTGTAAATTAAGGTGTCTGAAACATTTTTTGGTATCTTCTGTATATCTTAAGCCATATTTTTTCACCTTGTTACTTTGGTAATGGATCTTCCCTGCATCTGTTAGTCATCCTTTATATTCTGTAATTGCTGATAGTGCATACCTGTCTGACAGATGACCTTTTTCAGCAGCATTACATAAATGTTAAAGAGATGAAGGGAGAGAATCAAAGCTTGTGGTACCCAACAATTTGAATGATGTCATCACTTCTGACTTGAACCAACCCCTGAGATAGGAACAGGATAACTGGAAATCAGTGCTTCCAACTTCAGTTCTTATGGTCCAGAAAGATACCCTGGTTTGTGGTATTAAAAATTCTAACAGGACCAAGACAGATACATATCATCCTCCTATGCTGTATCTTGGCATAGATCATCCAACAGAGTGACCAATGTTATTTCCATTCCATACCAACCCTAAACCTTTAGGGTTGACTGCAGCTGAGTTACTTCATACTTAATAAGCTTTCTCCAAAAGGAGAAATTAATCACAAGACAAGAGTTTTCAAATAAGAATGGTTCAACAGATGGCTTTGTTTAGACAGGGCACATCACTGCCTCTTTCAAGACAAGCAGCATTATCACTTCTCTCAAAGTAGCATTTAACCATCCAGTCACTCGTCTCTTCCTTGCTGCCTGAAGGAACCAAATGGGACAAGGGTCCAAATTACACATAACAGTACAAAGAACCCAATTCACTCTCTTAGTTTATGGAAGCATAAACGAGTCCCAGGTGGCATTGCAAAGTATTACTTCAATCAGAGAAATCCTGGGAAGACATGCTTCAGTTCCTCCTGTGAGAGAAAAGGCAATGAGAAAGATAAAATTGAGCTGCCTCCTTTCCTCTTTTCAGTAGTTTACCTGACAGAGAAATCTTCCTGTCCTGATTGGCTGCTCAGTTTTCATTTCCTTAGGCTTTGTCTCTGCCCACAACTTAGACTGATGTATGTATGTATGTATGTATGTATGTATGTATGTATGTATTTATTTATTTATTTATTTATTTATTTATTTATTT
>JANHFR010008155.1:585849-600432 GCA_032468015.1 Mimophis mahfalensis | reverse complement strand
TTGTGACATCTCAGTGTGAATGTCCTTTGCTGACTTTCCCTGGAGAAACAAAAAATTCATGACGGCCCATAACTCCAGTGTGAATCTTGTTTGTGCCTCTGCCATCACAGCTTCTCACTAAAAGAAAAAACAGTTTTAAGAATCGCAAAGACCTGATACTTGCACTGTTACATACTAAGATAGTAGGCTGTCATATGACCCCACAACTGGAAGGGGAGAAAGCCAGGAACTTCTCAGCATCCCCTCGTATGCTATGTCTAATTCATAATCTGAATGGCCAGGGTAAGATTCTTATTTATGAAATACCATATCAGTGTTAGAATCACAACATGAATAATTGGGGAAATTAATGGTTTGAGTTCATCTCACTTCTTATGAAATTCAAAAGCATTCAAACGAGAGGGAGGAAATATATCTGGAGTAGCATATCACACACTTTTGGCATAATTGACCCCATATACTGGGAAGCATATCATCAGAGTAGGGTTATGTTGTATCAGTTATATACAATCTATATATGGAAATTTGTGGTAGAGAGAAGCAATCTCCACATATAAGCCATTCTGCAGATGTCTTCCACTGTGTCTGGCACCTAAAAATTATAGCCATATTAAATTCTGACTTCCGTGCGCAGTTTGAATGTGTAAAAAGGATTTATTTGCCTTAAGGCCTCTGAATGGAAGACGCCTATGTTTCAGAATATCCTTGCAAAACATGGAGCTCAATTGGAGATCCTGGGCAGAGAGTTCTTCAGAAGATAGCATCTCTTGTAATGAGCACAGAATACATTACGTTTCCATGCCAACCACAGGATTGTGGTGCACTCATTTCTTTAGTCAAATACATTTGAGTAAGGCAATAGAGATAGGGAATATTCAGGGAACAGCTAAATAAAGGCGGGGGATATATGTGGAGGGAGAGCAATGCTTGCAACCATATATCCTAAGCGTTGCTGAATTAATACTGAAAGGAGAATGCCACTTTGTTTCACAAAAGTACTACAGAACTGCAAAGAATACATTGGAAAGAGCCTGTATTTCTGTCTCAGGTTGAAAAAGTGTTTGTCTTGATGAATAGCAAACACTGCTCAAAAGAATATACTCTGGAGTGTCATGACTAGTGCCCATTTATTGTTCAGTTCCTTTGTGTGTTAATATACCCTAGTTTTAAAAAGAATTTATACATGCTGCTTCATAAAATTGTAATGCGGGTGTTCTAATAAGTTAGCTATACATTTTTGAAAAAATGTTTTAAATTGACTTAAGTATATAGATGCATAACGTCAGGGGTGGGTTTCAGATTTTTTAACCACTGGTTCTGTGGGCATGGCTTAGTGGTGGGATTCAAATGACTGGGCAGGTGTGGCCAATGTTGGGATTCAAATAATTTAACTGGTTCTCTGCCCTAATGACCAGCTGGGTTGGTGTGGCTGGGTGGTCATGTGACTGGGTGGGCGTGGCCAACTCAACATTACTCACATCAAGGGGTGCCTGTCCTTGCCTGGCCATCATGACCTTGGGGAAGCTGCAGTGGTCATAAATGTGAAAAAAGGTCATAAGTCACTTTTTCAATGCCATTGTCACGTTGAATGGTCACTAAATGAACTGTTGTAAGTCAAGGATTACCTGTACAAAAATACAAAAAGCTTCTTTGCTTGCAAAAAGCTGCCCTAAATACCAATCATTAGATTTAAAAGGCCTGCAAGATGGAGGGTGCCAGAGCACCTTGACGAATTAAAATAGTTAAAATGCAATGATAACTGTCAGCAGCCAACTCTTGCTCTTTACCAGAACAAATAGACACAGGAACTAGACAGGTTTCTCAACCCAGTTTCTTTTCAGGAACAGGTTAACCTTTTTCCTTCTAAACAAACCTGAATGGGGAAAATGATCCCATCAATAAACATAGGATTAAACATCACCAAGCACAGAATTAAACTTCACCAAAAACAGTTTTAGACCAAAATTCAGAAAGGGTATGTAAATTCACGTTTGAATGTCAATCTTTCTAGCTAGCCAAGAAGCTTTGCTGAATGTCACTCATCTTGGTTCCTTGTCACTAAAGGCTTATTTCTGGCAGCTCTGCTTCATTATTCAATTATTTTTTCAAAGTGCTGATTTTTGCAACCTGGCTGGAACAGGAGAGTATTTCTTCCCAACAGCAGTGTAAAAAGTTTAAAACAACCCTTCCCTTTTTAGAAAGCCAAGCAAAAAAAAAACTCCCAGAGGAGACAGCAAGTGTAGGCATAGACAACAAGTCTAGGCTACTGCCAAGAATGTAATTAGTGTTAACTGGAGCGGCAGTATCTTAAGCAAGGCAATAAAGATGATGCTAGAAAAAACACCAGAATGTTTCCTTCCTGCTTTCCTTGCAGGATTATCTCTGTAAAGTGGGAAAAAACAAAAGGAGATTTCTTCTAACAACCTATTCTCTGAACTGCTTAGAAAGTTAACAGCCGGTTCTAGCAATTAGGTGCGAACCTGTAGAAACCCACCCCTAATATCAGAATGATATGTGATCATCCAGAACACGACCACATGTATGATGAAGTTGAAAAGGGTGGGAAGAGAGAAAGTTCTAGCAAAACAGTGGCAAGAAATAAATTACAAACATAAAAAAATAAAACCCGTTAAACATATCAAACATGCTGATAGCTTTGTGTCTTAAACTGTTTGAGTATGAAGTAAATACCCCACAAGCTCCAGTAATTTAAGCACTTCAGTTGCTACTGCTGATAATTGCATTTAAGCAGTAGCCATATTATTTGCTTGCACTTTATTAATTAGGCTTTATTAGTTTAGAAGAGGGCTTTGTGTTTAGAATAATGTTTGCAGATGAGTTAACAGGGAAATACTCCCGTCTCCTCTTCTGGTGTGTCAGAATACGTGAGTATCCAGAGTCCAGCCAGTTTTGTTTGGGAGCTGCCCAGCTATCAGAAAATGCCCCACCGAGTATGTTTCTCCAAGATAACATGTTTTGTAAGGCCCTTTGGGCACCTGTCTCTGCTTCCTGCCCTGCTGCTGTTGAAATGTGCATTATCTTATGGTAGCACGTTCCTCATCCTTCGCTTTCCTAATTCCTAGGAGATGGAGGATGCAGTAGTACCCTTGAGGTGACATACTCCGTCAAGTTAGCCTGCCCATCCACTCAGCCAAGTGTAGTGGGGGGAGAGTGCTTACCCATATGTTCCTCTGCACTTAATGGAGTTCACACTAGTACTCATTAGAGGCCTGCTTGCCTTTGCTGGCAGTTCCAGATACAATACAGTTCCAATAGAACCGAAACTCCCACCTAGGGGACCCTGTCTCTGCGGAATCATAATAGCCTTAGAATGGAATCAGTCAAAGAAGCATTGAAGAGCTAGAAGTAAAGCATGAACTAAAAGCCTCATCCCTGCCCCTGGAGGCTTTCTAATGAGAGGATGCACATTTAAACACCTTCTGAGCATCTTTTCAAGCTTGACCCTTTTCTTATCTCCAAGCATGGGGGCTTCTTCCCAGTCCAGGAGTTTTGAAAGCTGTTTCAGACAAATGCTAACAGGTGCAGTCACTTTCTCAGTCCTAGTAATGCTTTGTCCTTGGATTGTTGCCTTAAACATTTGACATCTGGGGTTTCTGGAGCTCAGTGCTTCAAATACTTTCCAAATCTTGTAAAATAGCAACAGCCTTAGAAAAAAGATCTCTGAGCTGCTTGGTATTCATGACTTGAAAATCCTACCATGATGTTAGGTGCATTGTTTTTAGTTATCACGTATGCTACATAAGAGTTGCAAAGAGCAGATCACTTTCTACATCCAATGCCTTTGTAGTTGGCAACCAAATCCGCAGTATATGCCATTTCTAAGGCTCTTTTAAATGCAAAATTAATCCAGGTTATCTTTCATCCCTGTCTCTCTTCCAGTTTCTATATCATTTAATAAATGCACAAGTCCAAATAAATTAGAGATTTTCCCCTGATTTGCAGACTGCAAGCTTTAGAACGAGTCTAGGTAGAGTTGGGCATCGAACTAGTGCTTCTCCAATTGTTAAAACTCTGTGTGGAAGCCTCCTTATTCTCCCAGCAACTGAGGGACCACTGGGCTGCCAGCTGTAAATGAATTTCCAGGTTGTGAGCGTTCCTGACATTAATGAGAAGTGAGCAGTGCCAGAAGAAAGGCTCTCTTATCTGGTTTAGTGCCATCCTGCATCAGCTTCAGCATAAAATTTACAGAGCTTGAAAATGGGGCATAAACATTATGGGTAAATTTGGCAGAAAATGTGAGTGACTCTTATCTGGTCATGAATAAATAATTTTCAATTACCAGCTAGGGTTCTCTATTAGACCCTGGGATAGATTACTTCAAAGTTTGTTTTATGCTTGTGTATACACAGTAATACAATTTCCCTGGAGAAAGAGTGGAAAAGAAGTCCCTTGCTCAAATTATTGCTAGCCCAACTTTTGCCTTCCTGTGTTATACCATTGCATATGTAAAAAACTTTTCACCATCCAGGCTGAACAGAGAATTCCAGATAACCACAGAAAAGGTGCACTTCAGCTGTGTTCTAGGTGCTCTAAGTTCTAGGACGCCCTTTCATTTTTCATCCAGGAATGATTACAAGGCTCATCCTTTAAAAATGTTGACTATTAAAAAGCAGAACATCATTGATTTCCAATTAGTCTGCTGTTAACTTTCTCCACACGTCCTGTATAATTACATTTACTGTTTCTTGGGCAGAGTATTTTATCCTGTTTTAATCAAATATTGATTCATTGTGTAAACGGACAAGACAGAGAGAGATGCAGAAGAAAAGAAAGCAGAGGGCAAGATACAATTGGGAAAAATTTAGCATGTTTTGAAATATGACAGTTGAACATAGAGAAATCTAGTCCATATTTTGCTACTTCCACCTGACCTGGAATGGGGTTGTGCATACAAGAGCCTATTGCTGCTAGTTCTTCTCATTAGAAAAGACGGGGATATAGACAGACGAATCCATAGTTGTGTTACGAGAAAAAAACCTGCTGCTAATTCCAGCTTAGTCTTTGCCGCTAGTTCCAGCTTTAACTATCAGTAAATGGAGGAGTGGAGATATGAATGAAAAACGGAGTAAAATGGGCACTACAGCCTGATTAGTTTTCTATTTTTTTGGTCCTCCCCAACTAATGAGACTAATGACCTCAGCCAAGAGTAGCCCTTTTGATTATCCCTTGAAGGAGCTTCTCCCTGTGTGCACATAGACCAGACATGCACTGGGCTTGTAGCAAAGGGAGAAAACCCATTCCACTCCTGAGCTGGTTGTTCTTGCTCACCTTCTTAAGTTTCCCTCGGTCAAGTTCTCTTGCTGTGAGTCTCTGTTACACACCTGCAGTGTCCAGCCCATGTAAATCACTGCTCTTCCTCTCACAACTGATACCTAGGAAAAATAAGGCTGGCAACCTTATGCTAGGAACCTGAGCAGAATCCCAAGCAGAAGATTACAGGTTGGAGTTGGGCTTCCCATATTCACCCTGAGAAGAAGATAAATGTCTTCAGATACCAATCTTTCCAAAGAGCAGGGAAAGGACAGAAAATTATATGGAAAGAAATTGCTTTTGAATTGACCATTTCTCTCAGTTTCTTTCTTTTATAGCTATTAGCATCCTTGCTTCTTAGTCCTGCCTCTGAACATCAAATACCTTTCTTTGCTCCCTGCCTGGTCATTTAGCCATATTGGTCTCATAAAATGAGGAGTAAGATATGACAAAAAGTATTCAATTTCTCTGTATGTCTTAGCCAAATGCAATCTGGGTGTTTTGTTTTTCTGTATTTTATTCCCAAATACATCCTCTTCTGTCAATCAATAAATTCTAGCAGATACAAGTAGAATTTGAGAATTACAACAGGAGAAAAGTATCTATCTATGTTATGGAACCCAATGAAAGCTACATTCCAGGGATTATCCATTAATTTGGGAATTTTATTGCAGGTGAAATGTGATCAGTACTGGCCAGGACGTGGTACAGAGACTTATGGGTTAATCCAAGTGACTTTGTTGGATACGGTTGAACTTGCAACTTATACAGTCCGAACATTTGCCCTGTACAAGGTACTGAAAAGGGGGAGAATGAGTTATAATGGGTGGATTTTTAAGAAAGAGGAGAAGGAATTACATGTTTATAACTAAATGCTGTATAGATTTAAAACAACATGCTACAATCAATTATAGCATTGTAAAATAAAATAAATAAAATGGCCCATGACATATAATAAGAACTCATTAATAAAGGGGTTGATAAATAGAAATCCCAGCTCCCTAGGCAGTGTAGTCTTCCTTACTTCCCAAAAACATATTCATTGTTTTTGTGTCCAATCAGTTTGAAAAGAGAATGGAACTGGACAGCCCAACATCTTACACAAACTGGGTGTCTTTATAAATACATGCATCATATGACTGTAAAGAGTTTTAGTGGCTCTTCATGAATTTCAAGTCTGCAGTGCAAGCCAAGTATGTGAATATATATTGTACTGATCTCTGACCCACTGAAATTGAGACCAGCAACTCCATCACTAAATGATATGGCCATAAAGTGAAACATCACATGACCATGCTTAAGTTAGGTCAGTTCCAGCTGCTCATTGCGATTAAGCATACTATGTGATTGCTACTTCCTGCCAGCTACCCCATTGACTTTGCGTGTTGGAAACTGGCTTGAAGGTAAGCAAGAACTATCTGTAATTAAATATGTAAATAGCCTGAGGAATATTGTTTTTAAATATTTAAAAGTAGTTCCTCAGATATTGTCAGTTCTACTAGGTAGACCAGGAAATCAATTCTACTGGAAGACTGAAAGTATTTTTAATGAGATTGGCTATAATAACAGAATCTTATAAATCTGATAATGCTATACTTTGTCCTATTTATGCTTCAGTGAATTAGGGAGTCATGTGCCTCAGCTACTTCTGAATGTTATGTCTGTGGTTTTGACTTCAAAAATGTTTCAGCCCCTTTTGCCTTAGTAACAATTCCTGCACATCTCTGTTAAGGTCATCTTCCTTACTGTCTCTACATATGGTCTTCAGAATTGCATAAGTATTCATATTACAGACACAAGAAAATTCTTTGAACAACAAATCACAGCAAGGATATATAAGAATATTTTTTAAAAATAGAACTAAATGATACAGAAAATAAGCGTGTAGTAAGAGAAGATATGCAATCATCTTGCGTGTTGAAAAGGCCTATGATACATGAGTACCAAATCAAAGGAATTTATCTGCTGCCCATTAATTCCAGCTAAAGTATTTCAGCTTTATCTGCAGAATGGGTCCAGTGAAAAACGGGAACTGCGACAGTTTCAGTTTATGGCGTGGCCTGACCATGGTGTGCCAGAATATCCTACTCCTATTTTAGCGTTCTTAAGACGAGTAAAAGCATGCAATCCTTCAGATGCTGGCCCAGTGGTTGTACATTGCAGGTAAGGCTGATTCCTACACATGTAAATCTATGATGATGAACTATCAGATAATATGATGTGGGAAAACTATAAATCTCTCTATTTGGGCAATGCTGCATATTTAGGGATTTACAGGCAACCTACTGCTGTAGCAACAATACTATTGGCATTATAATTCCTCTGCTAATATATACAACATTTTGTAGTCAAAGTTCTTAACCCAATGTTTTTTTTAAAAAAATACCACATGATTAGAAACCAGTAAACTTTACTATTGGAACTTTGGAATGAAATTCTACATACTGTATGCATCCAATAGCACAACTAGACCGTCTCACTGAACTTGTGCACATACAAATCTTCACAAAACATGCCATTATTACTATTATTGTTTCACTTCTATTTTTCATTTAAAATTAAAACATGAAAATAAATAAAAATCTCACTAAAATAATAAGATGAAATACTACCCAAAAGCGGACATGTACATGGTGGTAAAATGATCATGACAACAGAAAAACATATTGGCATCGCTTTGCATGTATATAAAAGTAGAAAACTGCAGATATTATCTAAGTATACAAATACAGAACGCACATTTGCATGCATAGTGATAAATTCTTATGCTGCAGTTTGGAGCTAAAAAAAAGTGCTTCAGCCATAAACTTTAGTTCACTAGGAATTGGCATCTTATCCAGCCAGTGATTTATCTCTTGCAGCTGAGTGGGAACTATTACTGAACAAACCTCTTCATCATTGCAGCTTTCACAAACTCCTTAGAAACGGTATTTAATGTTCTCTCTTCATGCTCTGGTTCAGATGGGAGTCATGTATAATTAACAGATACTCTCTCCCTATTAAAATCCTGTAAAGAATTGCACATGGGCAGCTGCAAAGAAATATCCTGCTGCAGAATTCTTTCCTGTCAGATACCTTGTTGATGGGATGTTGTTTGTTGATGGGTTGTCAGCTGTTTGTCCCATAAGGACTGCCATCAATAAGTAAGATTAGGTTACATTGGCCTTCCCACCGTAAGAGATGCTTATGTAAGATAGGACATAGAATTGCTCAGAAGTTCAGCATCCTAGCAGGTTATATTTTATTTCCAAAGGTCAATCTGTTTCCTATGAGAACTTCTAATAATACCTAAAATACAAAGGTGACCTTGAAAATAAGCTATTCCTGCATCATACTAGGAAAAGATTCAGAATATCTAGAGCTTTGCCACTGTGTAGAGCCCAATTTCATGCTTTATGCCTTGCTTTTACAGTGCTGGTGTAGGCAGAACAGGCTGCTTCATTGTAATTGATGCCATGCTTGAGAGGATGAAGCATGAAAAGACAGTGGACATCTATGGGCATGTGACATGCATGCGCTCACAAAGAAACTATATGGTGCAGACTGAGGATCAATACATCTTCATCCACGAAGCCTTGCTAGAAGCAGCCACTTGTGGAAACACCGAGGTGCCTGCCCGCAATCTCTTTGCCCACATCCAGAAACTGAGTCAGGTACCTCCAGGTGAGAGTGTCACAGCAATGGAACTGGAGTTTAAGGTGAGTAAAAGATTATTTGCAATGTGTACTTATGCATGTAAAATCTACAGAGCAAGTATAGGATTAGATAAGATGCTTGTTTGTCATTTTTCACTTGACAATTTATTCCTGGATTGAAGAAAGATAGTTTTCTAAGGATAATTATCCTTTGGTGTATTTCTACACTTGTAGAGAGTGTTAAAATACAAGTGTTAAAATACATTTGGATGCAGAGTAGTGTGCATTCAAAAATATCTGTCCTGTTCTGATAAACATCTGGAAAAGTATATAGGAAGTCAGATTAAAATGAAGTTCTCAGCGTCACAGGCAGCTGGAGCTATATCCAGAACCCAGTGAAAATTGGGGTATTCATGATGTCATTAAGAAAAGCTTACTTGGACATACTTTTACTTTAAGCCAGTGTTTCTCAACCTTGGCAGTTTGAAGAAGATGCGTGGACTTCAACTCCCAGAATTCCCCAGCCAGCAACGGGGAGAAACCAAGCAATTCCAATGACTCTTGCCTTCGTGGTCACAAGTGTCAGTGCTTGTCAGCATTTATTACATCTGTAGTAGTTTCATACCAGTATTTATTACAGCTTTGATAATGGTTAATAGCTCTATTGATCCTCTTAATATGTATATTTGCTCAGAAAAGACTATAGATACAAATAATTTTAAAGTCAGCTAAATTATTTATGGTGCAAGCAGCAGAAGTGCTGAAGTCTGAACATTGCTAACTTGGTTCTCCTAACCCAACTCCATTTACTCATCCTCTGTTTCTGGGCTTAGTTTTCCCCCACCTAAAAATACAAGTCCTTTGAAAGATGAGCAGGAGTAAGCACCATTAGCACAGTTGGATGTCTGATTCTGGTTTAATGAGAGTTAGAAGGCAGGTGCAAGGTTCAGCCAAGTTTCTTCTTCCTTCCATTATTACCATTCGCAGAGAGCAGAAAAGGAAAGAGAAAGTACAAACACTACTAAGGCAAGAGAGCCACCAATACTCATTTTTGTAACATTTCCCTTTCTATTATGATAGAATTGATTTTAATGTCGGTCTACCATTTCTAAGTGACTCCTGCTATTAGCAGTTAGCAGTGTTAAGAGCAGAAACATAAAACCAGAGACTTGACAGTAGATTTCAGCAACTGCCAGAGATGCAAATACTACCCCACCTCTAAAAGTGACTTGGTCTTAGGCTCAAGAATCACAGAAGGATGGAGGAGAATGCTTCTAAAATCTAATCCAAAATCTCAGCTTGATTTTGCGTTAGATAAAAGGCAAAAGAATTTCTCTTGCCTGCTTTCCGGGCATTTCCTTTGTGATAGAGCACACGAGTAGTTTTCTGGCAAATAAACTTCAGCAGAACTAAAAGCAGGAGCAGCCAGGCATGTGGATATTCATAGATCTTCCTGTACCTGTTTAACGTAAGGATTGGGAAACCTGTGAAAATAATGGATAGGAGGCTTTGGGCTGTTTGGAGGGCATTGCGCAATCAATATCAGACCATATTGCTGAATAACAATATTGTGCAGTGCTGATTATGTATGTAGATCAAATTTGGGGCTGTTTTCATTGAACTTTTAGATAAACAAGATGTGTTGAGATGCTCATCTAAAAAATATAAAGTGGGAATGCTACGGCTGTGCTTTCCAGTCTTAATGGTACAATGGCTCAGCAACAAATTCTTCAAAGCTTTCCAATATGAACAAGAATATTCTCCCTGATAGAATGCATACTATTGATTCTTACCTAAACAAGTTCTATCATCTCTCCATGTAATCTTTTTTTCTGTATTAAGTGTGAAAAATTGTACCTGATGTTGAGAGACTTGTTGCGTTGCATCCTATATCTCCTGCCAATTTGTCACTTCTCTTACAGCTCCTTGCCAATTCCAAAGCACATACCTCACGATTCATCAGTGCCAATCTTCCATGCAACAAATTCAAAAACCGCCTAGTGAATATCATGCCCTATGAGCTGACACGGGTTTGCCTGCAGCCAATCCGGGGTGTTGAAGGCTCAGATTATATCAATGCTAGCTTTGTAGATGGTTACAGGTAAAGTATGCCATCCTGTTCAAAGTCGGAATCTTTTTGTGATGTTCACCCTTGCTTCCTTAATTTGGACACTTCTGTCAAGCAATGCTGAGAGAAGAGCATGCATAATCAGTCAGGTTCATGGCAGGTATATTAAACTACTTTTTCTTAGTGGTTTGGCTCTTCCTACCTTTTCCTTACAAGCTTTATTATCTAGTTAACTGAGAAATACTGGTTTCAGCGTTCTTAGTTTTCCTGCAGTCAACACATTGTAGGCAGATTACTTATATAATTCATTCCCCAACACATGCACATCTTACTTGTCAGATCTCTTTCCAGCACTGCAATACAAGCAAATGAGCTCTTTCCTATCACTTGAAAGGTTTGATGCAGAACATGTGGTGAAAGGGGGAAAAAAAATCAGGCTGCAGAGCAGCTTACCTACAGTGGTGGATTGAGAGATATTTCATGGGATAATCATTTCTGCATGAGGGGAAGCGCTGACCTTTATTTTATTATCTCAATTTCTTATGGGCTGCAAAAGCAGAAATGAATTGGCAAGAAAAAAAAAGAAGGTTGACTTTAAAAAAGACACGCTGGGCAGAGGGAGCTGGGAACATGAAAGAAGTTTGCACCCCAGTAGAGTAGAGCTTCAGCAGTCCTCTGAGCTGTGCCAAAGTTAGAAAAGTAGAAGAGTTATTGATGATGGCTCAGCTTCATATCCTGCCATTAGCCCTATGAGATGCCACCTTATTTTTATTTATTTATTAAATTAAATTTATATGCTCCCCCTCACCAATGAAGCAACCGTAGGTGGTGTGATACACTTTCATGTATATAATGCTAAAACAGAAAGGCTACTGTTGAGAGAGGACTATTGAGTGCCTGCCAGACTGGAGGAGATAGCATTTCATGTCTTACCTAAACTGTCCCTGAGGGCTCCCATTTATCTCTTCTCATCCTTCTATTTGAAGTGAGCAATCATTCTCCACCTTATCAAAGGGGATCAACTGGCCCAAGGTGCTACTGAAGCTGCATTTTTATTTGTTTCTTCTCCCTTCACCCTCGCTGTGCTCTCACCTTTTATGATGTCTTATAAATTCACCGTGGAGCAGCTTGCATCTCTGTCCTGCATCATTACAGCTGTCCTATACCAGATTCATTAATTTTTAGCACCACTGGAGAGATTAAATGAGTGAGGAGCCTAAGGTTATATACAAGGATCTGTAGTGCCCCATAGTGGTAAAATAAAAGTATCACAACCTCAGTTATAGATTTGGTTGGATTTGCATTCTTTCTTAATGTCACAATGGAAACTAGACCTTTATCCCTGACTTTACAAGACTTAGATTTTGGGACGCTTTAACAGGAAATTCCCTATGAATGCAGATGTTCCTTGATTTCTAGTTTTTCTGAATCTAGATTCTGGTATGTTAGATGTCCAACTACGTGACTGAAATTTTGGCAGCATGGTTTTACCAAATTTCCTGCCATTTTGAAGAAATAAATGAAAACAATTACAACATAAGCCCTAAAATATTTAGCAAAATTGTCAAGGGCTGCCCAAACCTGACCTAGATGTATGTTACAGTCTCCTTCAAATGCCAGAATTGGTCACTAATCTGAACTCTTGATCTCTTACAGACAACAGAAGGCTTACATCGCCACACAGGGACCTTTGGCTGAGACTACAGAGGATTTCTGGCGAATGCTGTGGGAACACAACTCCACCATAGTAGTGATGCTGACAAAACTGCGAGAAATGGGGCGGGTTAGTAAGCATCTTGTGTTGTATGGGGAGATGTGTACTGCAAAACTTGATCTTGCATAAAGAGATTCTGGATTTATTTATTATTATTTATATTTATTTAACAAATTTATATGGCTTCCCAATTTACACACAGGGGAATCTGGGTGGCTTGCAACATTAAAACTCCGCAGTATAAAACCATAAAACCCAACTTATCCTCCATGGCAGCAGGAACACAAATAAACCATTTGATTGGCTCCATCTCTATTCAGGGTCCCCAGGTCTAGTGATAAAACCACATCTTCAGATGCCTTTCGATAAAGCAACAAGATGGGGGATAATCATACCTCTATCGAATTATGTTCCATAAGGAAGGAGCCACCACTGAGAAGGCCCTTTTTCATAGTCCCACCAGATGTGCATCCCTAATAAATGGGACCCACAACATACTCTGCCTTATAGTCCTGTTGAATTCATGGACAGGTAATTCAGTTGAATTACCCTCATTAGAATTTCCCTTGTTAGAACTGAGGACAGGTGAATCAATAAGAGGTAGATAAAACAAAGCCTTCATGGCTGGTAGATTCTTCTGGGTTTCCACCCATGGCTGAGCAGCCAAAAGATATGTCCCCTGAAATCAATTTCCTTGTGGAAATTGCCTTTAGTACTAGATCTTGGAGAAGGGAGACCTTACTATTGTGTAAAGTAAATAAAGCCAACCAAATAAATAAATTTGTGCCAATTGTTGATGCATAGTTAGTAAAGGAGCTATAAACTGGTAGATAGGAGGAGGAGGTGAATGGAAATAGTAGTAAGCATTAGGAGCTGCTGGAGAAAGAGGAGGTGGGGGAAAGCCTCTAGTACTTCTCTAACACTTTCTCCAAGAGCCTTGATTAATTTAACACCACTTTGTGCGGGATCCTCTTGTGGAACTCCTACTTCTCCAAATCCACTTGAAGAAAACAGGCAGTCAACTTGATCACAAAGACAAAATAATACTAGCAGCCACTTAGTCCCTTGGGATGGTGGTATATTCTCTTGTCAGCTTCTGCTATCACTCTGTTTATTTGTTTCATTAAATTAAGCATTGAGAGCCTCCAAAGTTGTCTGAGAAAAGTGGCTATAACCTATATCATAAGTGAAAGACAGTAACCATTCAGAAGCATTCAGAAAAAGCAAACAAGTAGAGGAAGCTTTTGTATTTAAGCAGAAAGGAGTTCTTCTCAGACACACAGAGAAGTGAGGTGATGCCTGATCTTCTAGTTAGTCAGGATACTCTTAACACTTAGCAGCTGCCTCCATCTCAAATGGATATAGCCATGTGCATTACTGAAAAAAGTATTGATCAGAGAAAAATGTGGTTAAGATGCAAAAGCTGCTTTTTAAGTTGCTCTTCAATTCTCTAAGTTTGTATGATCCAGGACCGTTGGATTCAGTGGTTTGGAGAACTTCCTTGTACTATGTAGACCACAATAAGCTCCCAATTGCAATGAATTCAGAAGTTTTTCATCCAACACATTATTGGCATGAAATCTCCCAGGGATTACAAAGTGGAAAAACCATGGCTTGCAAGTTACTTTTATGGTAAACTCTTCTAAAAGTTCAAGCTACACTCAATCTTAAAGGAATAAAGGACTGTAAAAATCTGCCATGCTACATGTGAAGGCATCAAATTGTTAATGTCCCATAAGTGGGAAGGGCTTGACCAAGATTAAAGGCCATCACAGATGAACAGCATCAAGAGAAGATTGAATCAGTGTCATTCCTGCCAAAACATTCTGAAAAGGCTTACCATTATTTTTTTTAAATTTAAAACATTTTACAGATACATTTCAATGCTTTTCCCC
>JANHFR010008155.1:549772-566305 GCA_032468015.1 Mimophis mahfalensis | reverse complement strand
TCCCTTGTGACCCTTTCTGAAGGGTGGTCTTCCTTTGCTACACTGTTTCAGTTTTCAGGAACACGGTTCTCCCTTCCCACAATATCAAGCTCAAGTGAGTCTTCTCTGACTGGCTCCACTTTGGTTCAGGAGTCAGGACACTGCTGCTACCTTCCAACACTATCAATTTTGGATTTTTCCCCATACCACATACTAAGGCACAGGCACAAAGCATATTAGTCTTTTGCAGTATTAAATTTAGAGTCTTGGTCAGATTCGCAACTGGTAGTTGTTTCTAGTTCTACACCAAACTATTTTTCCAGGCTGACCAAATAAGCTGTATGCTACAATCAGGGCAGAAATCCAGAACAAATTTGTGCTCCCAAAGTATCAGATGCCTTATTAAATTATGATTGAGTATATATATTTGAGCCTAATAAGACTTCCTTCTAAATCAAATTAAATGCTGCCATGACTGAATCAAAGGCACTCTTAGGGTGGGAGAAATATACCTGACAAATTGTCTCATTACTTTTAAACCAGGATTTACATTGCAGTGTGCTATATTTCAAAGCAATATCTTACATTGTATCCCACAGAGCCAGCTGCCTATGGATAAGGCAAAAATAAACAATCTATGGAAATGTTTGTAGGTATGAGCAAATACTGTATATTATTTTAGGACTCCTAGAGGGACTCTGTTGAGTTTACATAAGCATAAAAATGTTTCAACAACCTAATCCCATTCAAATTTTAAAAGTACAGAGGGTCTTCTCAGGATTTCCTATTAATCAGTTTCATGATTTATTTTATTTCTCAGGCGTACAATCCGTATTTTCAAGATACTGCATAATAAATTTATCAGAGTACCAGTAAAATTTTTAAAAGACAGGTGGGGGGGGGGAGCTTATAAAAGAAGGCAAGGCCAATTAAAGTTATTTGGCTCTTGAAGGATAATGGCAAAAAAAGGGTATTTTGCCTCAAGGACCAGATATCCAGAACCAAAGACAAACCACCTCTTCGATACAGCGATACCATTCTGCCTCAATCGTCTTCTTTGATCAAAGATTTCCAACCCTCTTCTTTCACCTGAATCTGATCCGACTTGAGCTTCAAGCTTTTGTCCTGAAAAATTTGAAAGTGCGTCAACTGAATATTTATATATACGGGGCTTATCAGCCATTTTTCCCTGCAGGAGAGAATGAATCTAGTATCACACTTGTTTAGCATTCAAAATAAAAGCTAATGGGGGTGGGTGAAGTAACAAACGTAACCGGTCCTCTTCCAAGCCTACGTGATACTGGCAATGCATTCACAACGGTTAGATAATAATTTCCTCAGCAGCTTCTCCTCTCTCGTTTTTTTCTATACGCCCCTTCTAACTCTAATGAAAACAATATCTGCCTAGTAACACCGATCCTTTCTCACTGATTGGTTGGCCAGTTCAGGCACTTCCTACTGACTGGTTCTGAGCAATAATTACACGAAACTTGGGATACGGAAGGAAAGGGAACGACAGTCGGAATAAAGGGGTAAAAAATGCCGAGAGAAAGAGACGACTAAGCGACTCCAGCGGAGGGATCCGTCTAACGTCCTTTAAAACGCATAGTGGCGTAACTGCGTCGCGCTCAATCTGTACACCGCTACGGAACTACTTTCGCAGCGGGGAGTCCTAATTCGATCCGCCGTCGCGACGCTTACGAAACGAAGGAAAGGGGCGTGATTGGCACTTCCTGTAACCCATGAGATGGTAAAACGGAAGCGGGAACTCTTGGGGATTGGATCTTGGCCGGGAAACGTCAAGAACGTGACCGTAGGGCGGGACACAAGACGGGGTTGGCCCCAAGCTAATACAAGAACTCTATTTCGGGCCCTGTCAGAAGTGGAGGTGGCTCTTGTGAGGCCTTCGGTGAGTGAAAATGCGGTAAAGGGAGACGCCGGGAAGAGTTCAGTCCCGGAATGTTATGAACAGGGAGGAAGGAAAGCCTGATCCGGGCTGGGCTCCTCGGTCGACCTGGATCGCGCTGTGGAGAACCGAAACCCATGGGGAGGGTGGACTTCCTAGATGCTCTGCTCTCCATATTTCAGCGCCCTTCCATCCTGCGAAACATTGAGGGCTCGAAAGTTGCTATGTCAACGCCGGGCCTTTCCGGCTCTTTCCGAGAGGAGGTCGATCTGGGTCGCTTCCTCCGTGTCTCTTCGCAGCCATAAAGAACAAGAGATGCCAGGTTCAGTTGTTGCTCGTCGGAGCTCGCTCCGGGCGATCCGTGTATAAGAGACGGCTAGGATTCCAATAGGTTAAAGAACTTAGAAGAGCAGTTTCGAAATGTTGAGACGAAACGGCTTCCCCTCCTCTCCACTTAGCACAAAGGCCGTTTTCTTAGACAAACACATTTTTCTGGTCCAGCACCAGCGCGTTGCAAAGAAAAACGACAACCGGAAGAAAGGAATTGAATGAGGGCCGGTACAGAAAGGATAGGGCAAGGAAATAAAATGAAGAATTTTGTGGGGGGACCCCCTAAATCGGGGTCTCCAACCTTGGCAACTTGGGATCTCCAACTTGTGGACTTCAGTTCTCAGAATTCCTTAGCCACCTTTTCTGGAGATCCCAAGTTGCCAAGGTTGGAGACCTGCTCTAAATGTTGGGGCTCTTAGAGCACTAGGTACAACTGCTTTTAACATCATGCAGATGACTTTGAGATAAACTGGATAAATTGAAAGTTTAAAAAGGGTAAGAAAAAGGTTACAAAGAATTTTGGGGAAACCCTGATAATTTTCCCCCTTATTTCCAGTTTTCTTTAAAAGCTTTGAAAAGAGTTTCAATATTTAACAGGTAACTATAAATTCCATTCCCCCCTTAGCTCCTCTATTTCAATAAACACTCCCACATAAATTAATTTTAGTTTTAACTGTCACCTTTCTTTCCTCCATTTCTCTTGAGGGCCTAGTAAGCAAGGCAAGGGTGTAAACACTTTGGAGAGGCATTCTTTTCAGAAACAAATACCTGTGGCCTCAGTTGCTGCGAGAGAAGATTCAGGACCTGTGGATAGGTCTAAAATGATAGTCATTGACAGGAGAGTTATCTAGGATACTTGCTGCCTTAAACAGATTTCAGAATAGGAACTTGCTTTTCTCTGTGGAAAACAAAGCTGCTTTCTTTAATATGAAGCTGGCCTCCAAGAAGAGGAAAAGACAGAACTTTTTATCAAGAGAAGTTCACATTGGTGGGTTTTGATTTATCTGGCAATTGAGACTAACTAGTAACTAGTGTTAAATTATTTATGTTACTTAAGGTTGAGGGTTTTTTTTATCAAAAAATAGAATTGGTACATAAACTTTACCTGGTTTCTTCTGTAAATAATTTATATGTAGGAGTATAAAGGTATAAATATAAAAAATAGAGAAGGTTGGGTTTGATTACATTTTAATTAAGAAAGTGGACGTATTTTGATGCTATTCCTCATTCTTTATTGTGTGCTCAATAACTCTGCATAATGCTTATTAATTTGTAATCCTTATAATTATTTGTATTAGTGCACTAGTTCTCCTGGTTCACATATGAGAAGAAAGATTGTGAAAAAAAACCATGGGGTCCGAATTGGAGAACCTAAATCCAAGTGCCAGAATAATGACATTCCATCCAACTGTGGAAGAATTTAAAAATTTCAGTCGTTATATTGCCTATATAGAGTCTCAAGGAGCCCATAGAGCTGGATTGGCAAAGGTAAGGGCTGGGCACAATGATGATAATGTTGCAATTTATTCATTCATATTTAGTATAATTAAAATTGATTCAGAAAAATGTAACATATTTGGTTGGTTATCAGTCTGCCAATGAGCAAGTTGTATTATGGTGAGATTTTATTAGATGCCATTGATGAGGAAATAGTACTTATTTTTGCTGGGAAAAATCAAACATTTAATGAAAGTTCTGAAGTTCTAGATTTTTCTTTTGTTGCACATTATTTTAACTAATTGTTTGATTTGAAATTGTAGGATTTGAAATGAAGCCTAAATGTTTCTGGGAGACCCATGTTACTATATTAAAAGTTTTATTTTTATGGTATGCACTATCATGATTAATTTCTAAACAAACCAATCTATTACTTTGGATATTCAGAATTCTAAAAAGACAACTGCAGTAATATTGTTCATTAGGTCTGTGTCAATCTGTTGAAAGTTGTGCTTCACAACACAAGGTAGCATATTTAAGGCATCTCTGTTGAATCAGTAAAGCAGATGCGTATTTTTCATGTATATGTGTAGCCAGTAAGCAAAGCCTGCCTTGGATGCTTTATTGTTTCAAAGATATAAGAAAATACATTAACACATTGTGGGACATTGCTTTCAGAGGATTTCACCTCCTTATTGTTTGCAGTAAAAAGATCATGACCATTGAAGTAGGCATTTTCCTTTGTATTTAATTTTGGATCTTCAGTAAACCAGGTGTCATTTTGGCATACTTTATATACTTCTAATCACTGAGCCAAATACATGATAACAATTTGAAACAGATTTCTGGATTATAAATATTAATTTACCATGTGTTTAATTTTATAAAATGTCAACTTGTAGTTGTTTGTGGATTATTAATATATGATGCTGAGGCATAATTCTGCTACTCTGTGTAGCTGAAGAGTCAGTCTGTTTGAAGTATTATATTATTATATAGCCTTTGAATGTTTCTATTCTTGTGTTGAGTTTTCCAATTAATTACTCATATAAAAATTACAATTTCTAGATTGTTCCTCCTAAGGAATGGAAGCCACGCACATGGTATGATGATATTGATGATCTGGTCATCCCTGCTCCCATTCAGCAAGTAGTTACTGGCCAGTCAGGCCTCTTCACTCAGTACAACATCCAGAAGAAACCTATGACAGTCCGAGAATTCAGGAGGATAGCAAATAACGACAAGTAAGAAAAGATGATCTAAACATGAACGATTCTAAACATATGTATTTATGTATATATGTATTTGTATAGGGAATATAAGTTTGTAATGGTTTGAATCTAAAAGCATCTCAATTTAGCAAAGTCCATGTCAGTATCTGGCATAAATGTATTCCAAATTGGAATATAATTTCTTGAGAATATTTGCTTCTGTATCTTACTCTTAGAGCTCCAAAGAAATTTCTTATGAGTGGACTGCACTGTTTTAATAGCAAATATTTGAATGGGTCACCTGGGAAGCTCCATATGTATGTGATAGTTTCTAGATCAAAACCTAGTTTTTTAAAGGGATTTCTGTAAGATACTGCTGACATGACACCTATTTTTTCCTATCCATCTTTACAAAAACCAAGAGAATGAAATTACATTAAGATAATTTTGGTAAAAGTTACAGCATCTTTATATGTGAACAGTTTCAGCCTTTGAGCAAGGTTTAGTTGAAATCTTAGTTAATTCTATTACAAATTTTAAATAATTGAGAATTTGACTCTGGCTCTTTCATCTAGGATGTTTGTACATGACTGTCTTTTTAAATTCTGATTTCCAGGATGCTTGTCTACAGTTTTATGTTATTTAAAATGCGTGATAATTCATGACGTTTGTCAGTGAATAAAGAATGGACAAGTTATATTAAGACAGTGAACCTGTGTCCCTTTAGGTACTGTACTCCTCGGTATACAGATTTTGAAGATCTTGAACGCAAGTACTGGAAGAATCTCACTTTCAATGCTCCCATCTATGGGGCAGATGTTAATGGCACACTCTATGACAAGGTAAAAGAGCAGTAATGAGACATAATCAATAGCTTCCCTGTCAGTGTTAACTTGTTTTCATTGTCCATATTATTTTATTTCCTAGGTTGACCCCTGAAAATTGAAACATGTACAGTATATGTAATGCGTATATAAATGGAGTATATGAGGCAAAATTAAAATATTCATAAAATAAAATTGAATACCCTCAAAGTGAATTTTTATACAGATATTGGAGCAATGTTAGCTTATTGCTTTAAAAAAACCTGTGTTTAATCTATTTTTAGCATGTAGAAGAGTGGAATATTGGTCATCTGAATACAATTCTGGATATAGTAGAAAATGAAAGTGGTATTACCATTGAGGGTGTGAATACACCTTACCTCTACTTTGGCATGTGGAAAACTTCCTTTGCCTGGCACACGGAGGACATGGACCTGTACAGTATAAATTATCTGCATTTTGGGGAACCCAAGTCATGGTGAGATATCCTGTGTCTGTCTCTCTGTCTGTGTCTGTCTGTCTTTCTGTCTCTCTCTCTGTATATCAAGATGTGCATAACTGAGGATCATATTTAACAGGAAGCTGATTTTCTCAGCGTAGGAATGATGCTGAAGATGGGGGCAAATAATTAAATTTGCTTATCAGCATCATTATATAACATAAGCCTAAAACAGCTTATATTTTTGTGATTATATTTGTAATTTGTTTCTGTGCAACCACAGGTACTCTATTCCTCCAGAGCATGGGAAGCGATTGGAACGTCTTGCTAAAGGTAAACATCAATCTCTCTCTAAATCAGTTTGTATGGTTGATTGCTTCTAAAGAAGCTGGGTTTTTTTTATTTTTAATTTAATTGTAACCCTAATCTGACTTTACTACAGGTATTCCTTGATTTACAGCCATTCATTTAGTGACAACGGCACTGAAAAAAAGAGACTTAAGACCAGTTCTTACTCTTAATGATTGTTACAACAACCCAGCTGGTCTTATAATCAAAATTTAGACACTTGGCACCAGAATATATCTACAAAGTTGCACCATCCCAGGATCACATGTTTGCCCTTTGCAGTTTTTCCAGGGGTCTTCTGACAAGCCAAGCCAATGGGAAAAGCCAGATTCTTTTAATAACTCTGTGATTCACTTAACAACTGTGCCAAAAAAAAGTCATAAAATTGGGCATGACTCACTGCCTTGCATAGTAACTGAAATTCTGACTGTGGTCTTAAGTCAAGGACTAAGTGTAAAATAACAGCAGTAATTTTGAAAAATTATGGAACCCTTGCTCCATTATTTGATTTTTTATTTTTTATTGAAGTCCAACAAATATGGTACTTGTTGAATTTCAGGGTATAAAAACTTTCTTAAAGTGCACTCTACATGTAAAAAAAATAAGGAAGACTTTCTAAAAAATATATCTCTGATGCTTCATTATGTGTTAAGAGGGAATAAGAAAAGTGTACTTCTCTTTTTTCCATTTTGAACTTTTGTCTGAAAGTTACCCCTAGGCTTTGTAGTTAATTTATCCATCTTCCGTGCGTTGTCAACCTTGAAAAAAGCCATACGAAAGTATTCAATCCTGCATCCAGTGAATGTTGTATGAGCAGTTCTTTTCAACAATACTTGCTGAATATCTGTTTCTTAAATAGGGTTCTTTCCTGGAAGTGCACAGAGTTGTGAAGCTTTTCTCCGTCACAAAATGACCTTGATCTCACCGTCAATATTGAAGAAATATGGCATCCCTTTTGACAAAGTAAGGAAAAATTGGTGGCATTTTACAGAAATCTAGGAAGGCAATCTCTTATAAGATTATAGGAACTGAAAATAAAAAGGCTAGCTGGGAAAACATTCTATATTTTGTTTTCAATAATTGCAATAGTTGCACACAGTAGGGAGGTATCAGTTAGGAGAATATCTCCTATTTTTTCAGATGCTCAAAACATCTTTAGAAAAAGAATCTTCTGGGTTCTGGGAGCAGTCTGAAACAGCCAATGAGAACTGAGCATGTGAAAAGAGAGAAATAGAATTTTTAAAAAAGAATGTCATTTCTTCTTCACACTAAGATTCCCTGTGCATACTTTTTTCACATAATTTATAGATAATCCATAAATGCCAGGAATATAATTTTTTTACTTTACTGGGATATATTTTCATTAAGTAATCCTTAGAAAAAGCTAGAAATATGGGCTCTTTCCAGCTTGGTAGTACAGTACTGAAAATTATATAAAAGTATTATCAAATGAATTTTAGAGTTTATATAAACTATAGAGATCCATACTGATTGCTTCTCTTTCAGATGACTCAGGAAGCAGGTGAATTCATGATAACTTTTCCTTATGGATATCATGCTGGTTTTAATCATGGCTTCAACTGTGCTGAATCTACTAATTTTGCCACACTTCGTTGGATTGAGTATGGAAAGCAGTCTGTTTTAGTAAGAATTTTGTTTATTCCTAAATATTCATCAAACAAAATTATAGATTTAGATTCATCAATTTAATATTTTGTGGTTGATGAAAGGCATCCTATTTCTTAACAACGTTTTGCTGCTAAACATGTGGTATGAAGTAGGCCTTGCCATTTTTTTTTAATTCCAATTTATATGCCGCCCTTCTCCAGATACTCAGGGCGGCTTACAATCTTTAGAATGTGCTTAGCAATAGCCTTCATTCTTTGTATATGCCTGCTTATTAGTGGCATTTTTACAGAGTCAGTTTATTGTCCCCAACAATCTTGGGTTCTCAATTTACCTACCTGGGAAGGATGGAAGGCTGAGTCAGCCTTGAGCCTGGTGAGATTCGAACTTGCCTTAATTACAGGCATCTGGCAGTTAAGTGCTAAGTACTAAGTGCTTAACACACTGTACCACCGAGGCTCTTTTAACTTTGTACATCCATAAAAACGTATTAATTAATACAAATAAAGCCTCTAAGGCAGTATAAAGAAAAAAGATTTCTGATGGACATATATAGAACTCTGATTAGTTATGCAGGGCTACTGTTTTTGATAAAAATGTCATGGTGACGGGTACAAATATTTAATTAAGAATAAGATATACCTATTTGCACAATTCTTAAGATACTTTTTTATTAGATATGTAAGCAATAAGATTTGTGAAATGGAAATAGGATAACACTTGTTTAGTTCTCATATTTTTCAGATATGTTAGCTTTCCCTCTACCCTATTTTTAATGATTCTCTAATGTTTTTTCTGCTAACTCATCAGGTTCACGTCTGCTTCAGACATATAGCTGCAGTTTTCTAGAGACCATTCTGTGCACTATTATTTTATTAATTAATTAATTAATTAATTAATTAATTAATTAATAATATTTCGAAATACTCAGTTCAACAACAAATGTTTTTTCAGAAAGAAAGCTCACAACTGGTGATATCAGACATACTAAATACCTATTATTTTGTTCTCCCTTTTCCCAGGCAATTACTTTTAGCCTGCAATGTTTAAGGTCGCCATTCATTCTTACTAGGAAATGGTATAATATTTGGAGGCATAGTGGCAGAGTGAAGTTAATGCTAAATTGAAATGAAAACGTAAGTGGTCTCAGCTGTTTTGTTATTCCATGCAGTGTTCGTGCCGAAAGGACATGGTCAAAATCTCCATGGATGTCTTTGTGAGGAAATATCAGCCTGATCGTTACAAGCTCTGGAAAGCTGGAAAAGATGTGACAGCCATTGATCATACTCTTCCCACACCAGAAGCATCTGAGTTCTTTAAGGGTGAACTCCTTCAAAAAGTTAAAAATGAGAAGCAGTGCCCTGAAGAAACTGAAACAGAGGAAGAAGAATGCAAAGCAGATGAAGATATGGAGAAAAAAAAGTATGTTTGCTTTTTTTTTTTCATGAATCATGACTTTGCCAGTGTCACTCACTTATTAATAACTCACTTATTAATCAACTGCATCCATGGAGCTTCTATTGTCCATGTTAAGTGGCTGCCAATTTCATTGGGACAAGTTTCTTCTCCCTTTCTCCTTGTTTGGTTTAATAACCAAATTCAATAAGTTTTAGAAAATGGATATGTGATTTTTATTTTTCTGTAGGCTGTGGAATGTGAACAGAAATTAAATTAATGGTTGGAACCAGATTATTCACCAACGAATTGGAGAAAGCATTTCGAAGGGTTTTTCTGGGTTGCCTTAAATTAAATAATATATCATCTTAGATTCTCTTACATGTGCCTTCTGACCTGTTGTAAATTTATATTAATGATAGATACCTGGTGTTTGAAATATTTATCTAATAGCAAATGTGTTCTATTTGGATCCTTCAGTTAAATAGGATTTCTTACAACTGAGAAGAAACCTTTTTTCACATATTAATGTGAATAGAAAGCTTGTGTATTCTGTCATCTTTTGTCAAACTGATGTGAAATATTTTTTCCAAGAATTTTTTTCCCCTTCCTAGTGGTAAATGTATCTCTTTTTAGACCTGTGCTTTCTCAGGTACTTCAGAAAAGTCATAAAACCAATTGATTTTTTAAGAGAGAGCAATCTGATATTAACATGTTGAGTTCTGTTTAAAACTTGAATGTCCAACCTTTTGGCTTGCCTAGACCTCATTGAATTATGAGGAATTATCCTCAGCCGAATATAAAGTATATAATGGGGTTAATGTACTGTATATAAATCACATAATAATGTTAGAAGTTTACAATCTTTTAGGGCTGCACTACTAGCTGTCTAGGGTTGCATGCAGCCCATCGGCTGCGGGTTGGACATTCCTGATTTAAAAGATGACATGGTTATTTCTTTTTCCAGTGTCCCAAAGCATCGCATTGGAAGCAAGCGCCACCGAGTCTGCTTAGAAGTTCCTCATGAGGTGAGCCAAAGTGAGTCCTTTCCCAAGGAGGAGGTGGTCCCAGTGCAGTTTGAGATGGAGGAAGCAGCCCCTCCAGTTGGACCTGCTAGAGAGCCTGTACAGCAAGGAGATGAAGGCCTTGCACCTCCAGGTAATTACTTGGATGCTACTGTTCATGGTAGACAATCTCATTGGAATTTTACTATGGCCTAGCCATAGTTAAAATGGTTCAGTTTTGGCCTAGTTTGTTGTCTGAATGTTGCCAATCTGTGAGAGGTTTAGTGTGATGCATGACCCCAACTTCTGATTTCAACAGACATAAAAACATTGGGAGCAAAACATCAGGTTGAAAAATGATATAATGCCTGATTAGGAATATGAAACATATGCTCAAGAAACTGGGGCATCTACAAACGTCTCAGATTAATTTCTTAAAGTTATGTTCTTTTGACTTTAGCAACATAAAATAAGAAACTAATAGAATTGCATCAGTAAATAGAATTGCATCAGTAAAACATAGAAGAAATTCAAAAATTGAGAGGTAGCTTCCAGGATTGGAGACATTTATCCAAAAATTGCTCAAGGACTGTTACGGAAGCCACTAGACTTTCAGTTATGAAATAAAGTATGAAATCATTAGAATGTTTTAATTTGTATTTTTTTAAAACTTGAAAAGATTTGGAAATGTGTCTCAGAAAAGGAATACAACACCAAAAAGCAGGGTTGGAGCAAATAAGTTAATAAAAATTTTAGAAATTGAGTAAATGCCTGATCAATGAGAAATTAAGGGTATGACATTGTGTTATATGTTAATGAAGTTCTAGGGAAAATTCAAATTATAGGAGTATTTTTAAAATAAATACATTAAACTTACAGCTAGACTGGGCCATTTAGTATTTCACATCTTGAAGCCCTAGTTTCAAATTAATTTTTAGGCTTTAATGAAATAGAGCATTTTATTTGGTAGCAGCTGCTAAAGAGTATTTCAAATACTGTTTTTGATGCAGAGTATGCAGATTCCTCTGAAGTAAAATTTGAAGAACTGAAAAATGTTAAACTAGATGAGGAGGAAGAAGAGGAGGAGGAAGAAGAGGAGGAAGAGGAACCAGAAGCAGCTGTTCTAGATCTTTCCATTTCACATTCTGTGTCTTCAGTTTTGACCCAATCTGCCATGAAACCAAGCCCAGTCTCTAGCCTTCAGTCTAGCTCATCTTTTTGTTCTGGATCTTCAGATTCTGAACCCCCTGATCTTTCCAGGCAGTTGGTTGAGCAAACTGAGGTGCTCACAGTTCATAGTTATGCTAAGGAAGAAGTGAATGTCATGGAGATTGAACAGCCTCCCCGGAAGAAAACCAGTTCCACAGCTCGTGTGGATGAACAGGAGCTTGCAAAAGTAAGATTATATCAGAGGGTATGCCTACTACAATCTATCTTGTATAGCGTGCTTCAGACACATTTGAATCATAAAGCGATATATAGGATGGGTTCTCAATAGACGCTTATTGTGGAATATTGTAATTTCTAAGCTAGATTTTCACTTTCTGTCAACCTTATCAGCTGATATGCAATTTCCAAAAAATATTTCTAGGACTGTATTTGCTGCATTAGATGCCAAGTAAATCTACTGTCGATGTAGTTCTGCATTCTGAAATACATTATTTTATCCATAATACACATCTTCCATACCCTGGAGCTTGAGCAGTGCAGAAAGTACAAGTAATTTTTCAGTTTTTTAATTCATCCAGTAGTACTATACTACTATAATGTTATGGTTACCGTTTTATTTATTTGTATCCCATTTTTATTATTTTTACAAATAATAAAATAAGGCAGCAAGCATACCTAGCATACCATCCTCCTCCTGTTTATCACACAACAACCCTGTGAGGTCAGTTGGGCTGAAAAAGATTGACTAGCCCAATGTTATCTAGCTGCCTTTCGTGGCTAAGGTGGGACTTGAATTCATGGTCTCCTGCTCTCTAGCCTGTTACCTTGACCACTAGGTCAAGCTGTCTCTCTGACCCTGTCTGATTTCTGCAGATGGCAAAGGATTACATCAGATCTGTAAAGGATCATAAACAGTCAAAGGGCCGTCGCCAGCCCTTGACCAAACTCCCACGTCATCACCCACTCTTGGTTAAAGACGGCCTTAGTGATGATGGTAAGTTCTAAATTATTTCCTTTTTTTTTTTTTTTTTGTAATAGAGGTGTTTGCCTGATAGTGATACTGAATTACAACTAGTCCTCGACTTCTGAAAATTTCTGTTGCTAAGCAACACAATTGTAAGTTTTGTCCCATTTTATGACCTCTCTTGCCATAGCTGTTAAGTAAATCACTAATTGTTAAGTTAGTAACACACTTGTTAAGTGAATATGGTTTCCCAATGACTTTGGTTGGCAGAAGGTCGCAAAAGATGATCATGTGACCATGGGGAATGCTGCAATGTATGAAAACTTGTCACAAGTCCCATTGTTCAGTGCTGTTGTAGTTTTGAATGGTCACTAAATGAATGATTGTAAGTCAAGGACTGCCTGTAGCTATAAGCGTCTTTGGATATCTAACCTCATCTTTTACCTCTTTAAAACAATCTCTTGTACAACATATACCTGAATACATTAATCACAGTCTGATTCACAATTTTTGAAGGTTGTATGCTTGGCAGTGTGAACCTGATATACTTCAGTGCTGAATTTTCAGCTACCAAGTTAGTGTCAGTTCCAAAAGCCTTTTCCTCCTCCTGATCCAATATAGCACTTATTTCCAAATTAATGGTCTTACACATTATATAGGCTTAGCAGCCATGTATGGAGCTGAACTTTTGTACATTGTAAAAGGCAGCATTTGTAAATGTTGCCAATAGAGAGCATTGCCAGGCATGGCCGAAAAGTGAGGAACATTATTATCTTTCCAATAGTTTAAATCTGTTATTCTTCGGACAGCCTGCAGAAAAGAGGAAATGGTTTATCTAAATTTTGATCGATGCTGTGATTCTTACTGCAGAAATGTCAGAACAGTTAACACCTGAAGAAGAAACTGAAGAGATGGAAGCATGGGCCAAGCCTCTCAGCCAACTGTGGCAAAATCGTCCTCCAAACTTTGAAGCGGAAAAGGAGTATAATATTGCCATGGCTCAGCAGGCTCCCTATTGTGCAGTATGCATGCTCTTCCAAACCTACCAGGTAAGCAGATTATTCTTTGCCCTGGCCTGCACAGTACAGGAGCACTGATAGAACGTGGTTTGTGTAAGCGTTGGAAGCACCGTGTTAATAATGTGATTTCAGTTTTAAGATTGATTATAGTTAGAAGAATCCTGCTTCCAATGTTTCCATAGTAAGTGGAACTGATTTTCTACAGCATCTTTCATATTACCCTAACAAATGCAGAAATGTATGGTTTGAGATATTCTAGTGCCTGATTATGGTAGCTAAGCAAGATTAAGTTTCGTTAATACATAGATGGGAAACTGTCTGGTAATAATGTATGCCATAATAGTTGTCACATTCATGTCAGATGGGAAAGGTCTTTTGAGAGTCTGTGTGGCATGGTGGTTAAGGTGTGAATAATTTTTCCAAAAGTATACCTAACTAACTTAAAAATATTTCCTATAAACAAGGGTATTCTGTTTCTTACGTTCTTTATTACTGTTCTGTTTTCCCCTCACTAAGTAATGCAGCACAGAAACTGTTTAGTGTGGTATTTTAAGTGCTTGTTTAAAACATTTAAGGAATTTATAATTTATTTCTTGGTTCTTCAGTAGAACAAGGAAGTCTTAAAACAAACCCCAAATATTTTTTATGAATTGCTATATTGGGAATAACATATTTAATAATTAAAAAATAAAATCTTAGAGCCGGAGTCATATTTACAGAAATGTGCCTGAGATGAACATAGTGTGTTAATTTAAATTTGAAGATTTGGACTATTTTATATCAATTTTGTCAAACATTTTTTCTTCCTTTATTCTGACATGAAAAAAGGATCTACTGATTATTTAGCGGAAGTATTTATCTCTTTGCAAGGAAAAATATCAAACTTAATTTGGAATCATTGTACCTAAAGCATAAACGTAGTGAAATAATATTTATTTGAATTCTTTCAGTATGCAAACAAAATTGGAATACTTTTCTGATCATATATTGATTTTTACTTCTGCAGTGTTTTTCTAAAATGTGTAATTTCTCATTGGCAGGCAGATTGTGGAAGTCAGAGCTTACAAGCAGTTCCAAATGCTGCTGATGGAAAGATGAGAACTAAGCCCCTCATCCCTGAGATGTGTTTTACTACCACTGGTTGTAGCACAGATGTCAGCCTCTCTACCCCATATCTGGAGGAAGATGGCACCAGTGTTCTGATCACATGCAAGCACTGTCAGGTCCGGGTCCATGCCAGTGAGTACTGTATAACTTAGGTCTGATTATCCATTGATACCCAAAATAAAATATTACTATTTACCGCTCCATTTTCCCATAGTTTATAAAGAAGCAGTGTTAAGTATAAACAGCTTATTCCTGCTTATTTTTAGCTGTAAGAAAGAGACAGGAAAAAGTCAAGGAATTGCACTTTAATGCCCACCAGATTCATATGAACAAAATGATCTGAAAATACTATGGGTGAAGACTACAATTAAAGTGGAATAAACTCAAAATATATCCTTCCAGGTACAGTGATGCCTTGGTACTCTATGTTAATTGATTCTGGGAGCCATAATGAGTACCAGAAACTATGAGTACCAAATTTTTCCCATAAGGAATAATGTATAAGTTACAAGGCAATATCTACATGTTCTAGTTTATGCGCTGAGTACCAAACAAATGATGAGTATTGGGACAATATTTTGTTGAGTACCAAATTTGATGAGTTTCAAAGCAGTTGAGTATCAAGGTATCCCTGTACTTTTCATGCTATGTGAATATTAAGATTCTGTCTCTGGAAAACTAACCTGCAATATAAGAATTCAGAGGGGGAAATCTCAGTGGAATGCCAGTTACTAAGCAGGTTGGATGAGTTCCTTTCCTAATGCTTTGGATATCACTAATATTTTAAAGCGGTAAAAAACCCTCAAAGATACAAGGCACTGTAGTAATGAACATCTGGAGTTCATTTTTTCTGTTGTAAAATTCACTGAATTGATAGGGCCCAGCAGATTTATTTTATTTATTTATTAATTGATTTGACCCATCATGACCATTTTTATGGATTGAGTGAATATAAAGAAACAAAAGTTTGAAATTTATATTTTTAAATGAGAAATCAGATTGTGGATAGATCAGTATTGCTTTTTTGTTAGTGTATTTCGAGTAGGCCTTCCAAGACTGGTCAAACTTATTTTGTGGATATAAATTCATTATTAATATTTGTTAAAATAAGAAGGAATATGAAAATTGAAACATTGCTGATTTTTATTGCTTAGCCTATAAACCTTCTATTTATATTTTTATTTTAATGTAGGTTGTTATGGAGTAGCCCCTGAGAAGGCAACTGAAGACTGGAAGTGCTCTCGATGCAAAGCCAATGCTTTAGAAGAGGTTGGCTAAAATTCTTTTGTATTTATGCATGAGCCTTAGTTCAGTGGCATTGGATAGTTTGCAGTTATGAGATGATAGTTATTGAAATAGTTTTATTTATATAAAAAAGTTTCCTTAAAATGTAAAGAAGGTCTAGTTTCTGATAGGACTTTACTTCATGGAGTATCTTAAATGAATAGTTTGGTTTAGGGGTATCAAACTGGTGGCCCATGGACTGGATGCATCGCACGCAGGCCAAGCCTACCCCAGCTCCACAAACGGGGAAAATGTTGTGAAACATCACGTGACAGCAATGTGACACCATGAGCTTAACACCCATGGTTTGGTTCAGGGGTCTGCAAACTTAAACACTCAAAGAGCTATTTGGGCCCATTTCCCACAGAAAAGAAAACACTGGGAGCCAATAATTTAACAGCCAGTATGACTGTGTGGGGGTGGCCAACTCACATCCCTTATTCCCACCCAGTTGCCTCCTGCTCTGGAATATGGAATGAGTCTCCATCCC